>CAHIKZ030001750.1:215000-247500 GCA_903632075.3 Acanthosepion pharaonis | reverse complement strand
AAAGGATAACTTCCTCCCTTCGGGATTCCCTGTAACCCTGTATCCATTCACCTAGAGTGGGTTTTATTGTTAGTAATTTATTTAAATTGCAGTTGTTCCAGTGAAATCCAGGTAGGGTTTCCAATTCTCTCAGAATTACCTCCCTGTATTGATTGAAGAGGTTGGGTGAGAAGACACATCCTTGCCTTATGTCTCTTTCTATCAGAAGTTCAGTTTAACCTCAAGTCAAAAATTAAGATGGAGGTTCAATTTAGTCTTGCTTAAAAATTAAAACATGTGTCCAGTATACACTTGAGTCAAAAAGTAACCCATAGGTTCAATTTACACTCAGGTCAAAAATTAAGACAGAGGTCCAGTTTACATTTGAGTCATAAAAGTATAGAAATCTGCAAGTATTTAGCTGGAAGGTAGACCTTTTAATAAATATTCTAAGTGTATCAGCTGCAGAGGCATATGACCATCCCTGTGCAGTTCATTGAGCATATTATATACAGTTTGCTGACAGGAAAGTTGGGAAAAAAAGAGTTCTTTGTGATTTGACAAAATCTAATTGTAAAGCAGGTGTAAACATCTACCCTTTAATGCCTTCTTGTGAATACACCTCTACATTTTTGAACTGATGATAAGAAATGGATATTTTCAGAAATATTGAGCAATGCAGAAAATGGCTTATTGAAGGTGAACAAATAAAGATATAATCCAAAATGGACCTTTATTCAAGGAAAGTTTTGCCAAGTGATTGCATTGCTGTGCATACCATTTTAAGTTGTTCTCTCCACCAGAACTATGAGATTGTCAGCCTTTGTTCCACATTCAATAATTTTGCATATTACAGAGAGTAACCTGTCAATATTATATCAGAAGGCACATCAAAACAATTCTTTTAAGGAATAGAGGCCGAGATTGATCAATTGATAAAAGTGTTGTATTCTATAAAGATAATGAATAGATCCCACAGCAAAAATCATATCAGAAAAGATTCCATGCATTTCTTTAGATCTTGCTTCATCTGATTCTCACCAATTCTATTTTTCACAGACTAATCTTTCAATCACATCAACAAATGGAAACTACATTTTCTTCCCTCCAACCAATAAAAACTAAGTTACAAAAATAGTATTATGAACCTTGAATCATTGAAAAGAGGTTATTGATAATGACAGAGGTCTTGAGAAAAATTATCCTCAGCATATTCTTATGAAATCATGCCTATTGATAAATTTACCATTTGCCCATGCACATAATTCTACTGCTCCTGCAGTGTATCTCATGCTACTTGGTAACATTTGAAGAAGGGTCTATCATTACAGACCCTTCTTTGAATGTTCTAATCAATAATCAATCCTGATCAGGCATCTTGACTTCAGTCACTTTCTCAAACGATGTGACAAGGCTTTCCTCAGTTTTTTCTAAAAATATTTTCATGGCAACTGTTCTAATATGCTTTTTTTCCCTGGTGCTTCAACTACATGAATTTAAGCATACTACTAGATTAGGTTTAACCATTTTACACTCAAACTAGCTAGATGCAACCACACTTCCATTCTAACAGTTTCTTTTCTCGCACTTCTCACCTGAGGAATTCCTTTCCAATTGTTTTTTCTCCCTGCCATCTACAATCTTCAGAAATTTAAATCACCATATTCTGCCTTCAATCACCATCTTCTGCCTTCCTGAACCCTGTTCCTTTATTTCCCTTTCCTCACTCCTCCTCACTAAAGTCTTTTCATTATCTTTCATTCACTGTAACCCTCTGCATTCTTGTGACAGTCTTGCTTAGGGTGAAACGATAAAAAAAATCAGTGATGAACCTTATTAACCACTGGAAATACAATTATTGATAATAAAAAAGCTGTGCAATGTTATCAGTACTGACATGGCATCTTGGCTTTAGTCAATTTTTTATTGCTGTAATCTAGCTGCCCTGTGTCTTTTCTATAAATATTTTCATGGTAGCTTTTCTCTTTGGTACGCCCACTTTATGAATTCAAGCACAGGACTAGATTGGCAGATAGGTCTCATCATTTTGCATTTGGAACTGCTAGATGTAACTATAAGGTCTATGCTAACAGTTTCTTCTCTCATTCTTCTCACTTGTGAAAATCTATCCTGGCTTATTGCTTTCCAGTTAATGTTGATCTTCAAAAACTTAAATTCAGTGTCAATTGTTATTTTCTGTCTTCTTAATTCTTGTTCTATTATTGTTCTCTCTTAATAATTTTTTTTCAGATTGTTTCATGTAACTCCTTGCATCTTAGTTGCTTTATTGCCTTTCTTGGGATGAAATGATAAAAAAATATTATGCTTAATTTAATCAGCACCCTCTCACATCCAAGGATCAGGATTATCACTTTTCTCCCCTTTGGTGGCAGTGACAGAGATGGTTGCAAAGGTCCAGCCTACTCTTAAAGAATCATGGAAGTTACAGAGGAGTGTGGGTGGTGGACACAGCTGGGTAAATCAGGTCCTCCTGATGTCACATCATAGATCCTCTTCATGTTAATGGTTGAACTTGAAAGTCTTGGTCCCCCCTCAGATGGTCCTCCACAAAGAAGGCCAACTTGCAGCAATGGCTTCTCAGGTCTCAAAGGTCAGTTTTGGCCTAGGTCAGGGATGTTTTCAACTGATCCTTGAAGTGCCTAATAATATGTACAGTAAGAATGAATCTTCTGTCACATAAGTTTAAATTCCTGCTGGAGTGATGTTATGGTGAAACACACCTATTCTATAGCTAATAGACTCTCCCACCTAATATAAGTAGGAGTAGTAATAGAAACGGGAGTCAGTCAGTCAGTTAGTCAATGGCAGATGACAGTCGAATACTAAAGTATCAGTGACCACAACTAGATTACTCTGCGTAATACCTATTATATCAAGTTCTTAACGTTTTGTACGTCGAACCTATTTTAGGACCGACTTAGTGCAAATACAAGCCTCCACTGCAAAATCACTCCACAACAAGTGACTATTCCAGATGATACTTGCATTTGTTACAAAAGAATATATCGTTATAATTACATAAAAACTGCTACAAATTGCTTTGATTTAACTGCATGGAAAAGGGGTGGATATGTTATGTGTTACCTATTGAGGTCAGGTGTCATGGATTCTTTGGATAGTCAATCAATTCTTTCTTTAGAAGGTAGGCATCATTAGCCTGTGCCTGAAGCATCGTCTCCAGACCACAGATCAATAGGCATCAAGTTGGATCATTGTGTATTGGTTAATGATCAAAATCAAACGCTTTTAACATAATGTTAAAAATCTGACATGCAGTTGTAAAAAATATCACCAGAGATTTAAATATCTACACAAAAAAAACTGTATCCTGCCCAATGGCAAAAGCTACTGGTGGCACCAGTATTGCTTTAGCTACTGAAACTATGTTACCTCCCCTGGTTGGCAGCTGATGAGGGCAGGGTATTACATGTACTTTCACATGTTGTAGGTAAAAAAAAAATTGTTCTATTTTTATGATTAGTTATGTATGTTAAACCTTCAAGTTTAAATAAAAAATACATCTTTCTTTTTAAAATCCAGTTCTTGTTTAGTATTCCAACAGGAAAATCAATTTTTTCTGAATACACAATCAAAAGTTCGTTATTTCTCAAAGTGATTTTTAAAGATTATCTATATTTTCAAGTGTTCTTCATTTACCTGTGATCACATCTTCTGCACTCACAGTCAACCCGAGAAATTAACAATTCATAAATTTTCCTTAGTAAGTGTCCTAATGTGTAAGAGTATTGATGACAACAATTAAGATACATCAAAGAGAATCCATAAAATGTGTCCTTTTAAGTGAAAATGTCAAAGTTCTCAACTTAATCAGGAAAGAAAAAAAGAATATACCACATTGAAGTTACTGAGATATAGAGTAAGAAAAAATACTTCTTTGTCTTTTGATTACTTCTATGAAATTTTTATAACTGTTCTATTATTAGTTATTGTTGGTGATCTCTTACTTGCTTAATAAAAGTATATATATATATATATATATATATATATATATAGGGCATGTGACCAAGTGATTAGAATGTTCACATTCTGACCATGAGACCCAGGTTTGAATCTCACCATGGTCGATTTGTCAGGAAAGGAGACTTCCTGATGTTATCAGACTGGATTCAGGTCGATTCCAGTGTGTGGCATCTTTGGAAAGTGCCTGAAAACCATACTGTGGGTTGACTCAAGCCTTGTGAGTGAAACTGGGTAGACAGAACTCTTGAGACATCAATAGCTGTGCTAGCACAAAGCCACAAGTCATTGTGGCTGAGGGCTTGAGTGTGCTGGCCTTGTTTATATTGTTGATCACACTAGATAACATGCTCTTTCCCAGAAACTGTAACTAAGGTCTGCTCAGTAGAGTTGTAGTATAAACCACAGGTTGGCTCTGTGGGTGTTGTATAAGGATGTGCCTGAGCAAGCGTCTGCAATAGGGATTGGCTAGCCACCCAAGTAGATGGGTCTCCTTGAATACAATTGGCCAGATATACCTACACACACACACATATATATATATATATATATATATATAATAAAACATAAGGTATGCTACATTTATGGGTTAAAGTTCAATATCAGGGATAGAGTGTATGTAAATATAAAAGTAGACACTTTGCAGTAACAGTCTGTTTCATGCCATGATAGACTTCATTATTATTTATGCAGTCTTATGAGAGAAGACATTCTCCACTCTACAGCCTCCTACATGATGGACATAATGGCACAAGCCTATCACTACTCTCTTGTTCTTTCTATGGAAAATGTTTAAATAAGCTTCATTCTTTAGTTTTATCACTATAGGCCTTTACAATGAGGATATACCATATTACTTCCATAGAGCTGAATCATCCTCATTTCCTTCATATTGCAAATGTAAGAAGTTCCACTGAGACAGCTTTTATCCAAGAATTGCTCCTTTGTGGAACAGACTTTTATATAGATGCTTTCTTGAATGCCACAATCTTAACCTCTTCAAGTCAAGGGTCAGTCTTTATATATCCTCCTTAAACCTTTCCTACCTCTTTGTCTTTCATTCCTATCACATCTCCTCCATCATTATTATTTTCATGGTAGCCGTCAACCATGAGTGGATGTTGAACCTTGTATTGAGTGAACCATAGTATAATTAAGGAGTAAGAATCTGCCTGAAGAATACAAGATACACTAACCACTTCAGTTGGTACATTCTACCACTTCAGAAAGTACTTCTGCCTTGCTTTATCTTTATAATAGGTAGGTTAGACCAATAATATTGATGCAAGATCTGGAATAGTACTGCTCAATGCTAACTTTCTAGCCATGATAGAGTTCAGAATCATTTATGCAATCTTATGGGAGAAGACATTCTCCACTCTGCAGCCTCTTACATAATGAACACAATGACACAAGCATATCACTACTTTATCGTTCTTTCTGTGGAAAATGTTTAAATAAGCTTTATTCTTTGTTTTATTAGTATAGGCCTTCACAGCTAGGACATGTTATGTTTTTTCCACATAGTCGAATCAGCCACATTTCCTCCATATTCAAATTCTAAGAAGGAAGTTCCACACAATTTTTCATCCTCAAAATATGAGGATACCTGAACTGTATATTCTCCTTCTCTTATATTCATAGCATATAATTCATTCAGTGACTTTCTAACTTGTGTGGTACTTTTATACTGGTTGAACTTCAGTATAAAAAAAACCCTGTAATTTTATATTGTGGTAGATGCTGCTGCTAAATCTCATCCAATGATAGCACTGAGCTCACAAGAGCAACCTTGTTCTCCCAGATCTCATGGTCTTGGCAGAGGATCAGAACATCCTCCAGCACCAGATTAATCTTCAGAGTTTGGATTCTTTTTGACTGCGCCATCAGATTTAGACATCACCCTCAACAGGCTGATTTCATGTCTGCCTGCTTCACCTTTGAGCACATCCTTGCTCTTTGGCTCCTCACTAAGCTATAATCTCCAATTCAAATGTAATGTCAATCAACACCTCCAGTTACCTTGATCTACCCACTATCCTTCTCCTCATCCTTTCTTCTATCACTCCTATCCGCTCTCTCTCCAAATCTTCCACAACCCCCTGCATCTTAGTGGCTTCACGCCTTGCTCAGGGCGTAATGCTTAAAAAAAAAAAACAACAGGGACTACCACCTTTACATCAACTTATATCACAATATTGTGGAGGAAGGCAACTGAAATATAAATGTCTGTTGAAATAAATTATTTCAGATGATCATTTTTATTTAGATAGAGCTGGTGATAGTAGGAGGGGGAAAAAAGTAAAAGAACACCATCCCCCCCCCAAAAAAACCCCCACTTGCCCACCCCCAAAAATTGGGACATCTTGTCTGAATAAATTATCATGCCATGTCTTCAACACTTTTGTCTCTTTGAAGTCCAACTCAGTCACTTTTCAATATGTCTCTACTTATAATACTCATTAATTAGCAATCTTTAAGTGTAAATAATATCATAGAAAGTGAATTCTCCATGTGACAGGGAAGCATTTTCTAATGACGTCCTTTTCACAGTGGAGCTATTTCTTCCCATCTAAATTATTGATTTCACTATTTTGAAATTTTCCCAAAAGCTAATGCCACAAGAGAACTTTAAGTAATTATTATTCATCAGAACACCATAGGTTTAGATTGAACAAAGCCATCAGAAGGTCAGGGGAAAAGAGGATGACCATAAAAAAATATTGATCGCAGTAGCAATTAAAGGAAAAACATAAATATTTTAAACTGTGCACTCATGAAAAAATACATCCTGGTACCACTATTTAAGTTGGTCAGGCAGTATGACAGTTACTAGCATGCAAAGTGGAAGCAATGAGCCAAGTTCAAATTCTACCCAAGCCTGTTCCATTCACTTTGTACTAATGTCCTGGGAAAAGCTATGAAACCAATTTTCCCAGTTTTGCCCAAATAAAATAGTGACAAGGGAATTTCCATTGTAATGGGAGAGAACTACGTTAGAAATATTTTTTTCTCTCATTTGTATTTTCCCCATTATGGGCATTATTATATTTGTGATATAGTAACACTGTAATTCATGAACAGAAAGGAATGGCTAAAAGGAAAAAGAATGAGAAATATGATTTATTCTCAGAGAGACTTTTATTCTGCTAAGACATAAACAAAACTTTATATATATATATATATATATATATATATATTGTATGTGGAGAATAATATATCACATAAATCTACACAGCAAAGTGTAAGGAAAAACAAAAAGCATATAATGTGGAGATACTTTTGCATATAATATGGAGATACTCCTGCATCTGGAGAAGCCATGTTTAAGATTCCAGATTCAAACTGGCCAGATTCATCTATGTCCCAGGAAAGGACATATTCCAAGAAGGGAAAAAAGTGAGTTTTGGGTATTCTCAAAATGAGGACTGTGAGTTGGAGTTTCTTTCTTTATCCGGGAAAGATATATTCCCAAAGGGAAATGGCACCAAGGACTTGCAGGCAGTTGGGAGGCAGATTTATCTCATGTCTGGGCCATAGGGAGATGTAAAATACACACACTAATTTCTACATCAGAGTAGGGGTACCCAGTGAGGATCAAACTTACTATAAAATATTTACTACTGAACGCTGTTCTTTTATTGTCCTTTCTTATCAATAACCTTTTCTCAGTCTCTTTCTCTTTCACTCCCATAACCTGTTGTGTCGTAGTGGCATTATTGGGGCGAAATGATTCATATATATATATATATATATATTTGGGGGTACTAAATGAAATCTGTAAAAGAATAAATCTATTCCAACAGAAAATAAAAATGAGTTTAGTTCCAATGACAAACTGATAAATAATGCATACAAAACCTACCGAGAGAAAAACAGTCCCACCTTTTGACAACAGTTTGACTGAATATTCTAATCAAGTAAGTGTACTAATTATGTTAGACTTACATAGTCATGGTATATTGGTTGTAAGCTCATTTGTATCTTTTGCTGAATACAAATAGTTAAAGAGGTAGACTGGGAAGTAGACAGACTTGAATTGAATAAGTAGGTTAGTAGACAAATATACCACTGCAGTAAGATAAAATTCCTCTAGTGTAAGATTTTACAGGCAAATAGTTGTTGGATGGTACTTTGGGTCAAGTAGAGAAAATTAACAGGTGAATTATTCAGTATTTGTCTATATTTCTGAGATGAGGTATTATGTACACTATTTACATTATTCGGACTATTGTCCTCATTTTTGTCGCCATATTTATTACAACGTTTCGGCCTTTCAGTATCTGTCTATATTTCTGAGATGAGGTATTATGTACACTATTTACATTATTCGGACTATTGTCCTCATCTTTGTCGCCAAATTTATTACAACGTTTCGGCCTTTCAGTATCTGTCTATATTTCTGAGAGGTATTATGTACATTATTTACATTATTTGGACTATTGTCCTCATCTTTGTCGCCATATTTATTACAACTGTTTTGTTGAAAAGCAAAAAAATTCAGTATCTGTCTATTTGTTTCTGAGATGAGGTATTATTTATTCTTTCCATTATTCTGTCTATTATGACTCAATTTTGTCATTTACATTATTATATTACAAAATTTTACATTTTTGTCATCCATTTTAAATTAATAATTCCCATTGACATATTCTTCACATGGTTGAAATGTTGAACTGAACCCATTATTTTGCTCATTTGAGTAGACTGTTCTAGTTCCATGTGCCATGTTTAATGGATGTCAGTTATCAGTTATCTCCTGCTAATTCCCCTCTCCAAGTTCTCCCCTGCCAATTAACCGGGATTTGAACTTACACTCTTTGGATCCCGTCACTGGATCTAACTAACGCCTTTATCCACTAAGCCATGTGTCCTTGAAGTTAAGGCAGTGCAGAACTTGGAGAGGGGAATTAATAGGAGATAACTGACGTCCATTATACATGGCATGTGGAACTAGAGCAGTCAACCCCAGTGAGCGAAATAAAGGATTCAGTTCAACATTCCAACCACCTGAAGAAGGCTGGAGTGTACAACAGCCAAAACGTTGTAATAAATCTGGCAACAAAGATGAGGACAATAGTCTGAATAATGTAAATAGTGTGAAATTATTCATATCTTAATTTAGCTGGAATTTTATGAGAAAATAGTAATGGTAAGGTTCAGATTGCAAAATTAAAATTCTGGGGTTGTAATTCCAAATGTCATGAATCAGTCACCCAAATTCAACATCTGAAAATGGGTAGGGGAGTACGTAAATCTTAAGGGGTAAAAAATTTGTATCCACAACTTCCAATGCACAATATTCTAAACTCACCAAGAGAAGAGAACCTCTCATGCATTGTCCGAATAGTATTCTCATTATATTTGAAAGGTTGCAATCAGTCAAAACTGGTTGGTAAGTGAAAAAAAATTACCATGCTTCACAGCGTTTTAACACACATATAGTAGCATGGAAGAACTAATGAAACAACTGTGTCAGCAAAACCTCTGATTGAGAGATTGGAGGTTTTGAGGGGTGTGGAACCACCTCTTAATTGCTGTTCTTCCCAGGTCTACCCAGACTAGGGGTGATAACAATTGTTAGGATCCCAGATATGTGCAAATAGGAAACCCCAAAACAAAAGCAAAATACATTTTTATAGCAAAATGACAAGCAATACCTATTTATAGCAAAATGACCAACAATACATTTTATCTGTAGTTGAAGGCATGCAAATTGCATTTGAAAAATTTAAATCGAGGTTAATCTGCATCTAACCAAATAACTAACATGAAAAACTTTTTCATGACATTAATCCACATAACATCCTACAATTTAAAGAAATCAAGCCTGTTTTCCAAAATAGAATTTCAACAAAACTACAACATAAAATATAGATATCACCACCTCAAGTAATCATGCCCACACAAACATGTATATGCACACAAGCTGAGAATCATCTACCATGTATTCAACTGTGAAAGCAGAATAACATATATCATATTTATTACTTCAAGCTCTCAAGCAAATTTTGGCAATGACCCTTAAAGAGCTGATATGCCATTTAACAAATCAATCAATACCTATTTATAGTATATATTTAGTTAAAGCCATAAAATTGTTTTCGAATTATTTAATTTTGACATTAAATAAACCATAGAGAATGAAATGCCGCTAAATAAAATCGACCAAGCAAGCAACGAACATGAAAGAACTCTTTCAAGACATTAATCCATATAAAATCCTATAATTTATTAAAGAAATCAAACTGTTTTCCAAAATATAATTTCAACAAAACTACAACATAAAATATATATCACTGCCTCTAGTAATTATGTCCACACAAATATGTATATACACAAATGCTGAGTATCATTTACCATGTATTCAATTGTGAAAGTGTAATAACATATATTTTTATTATTTCAAAGCTTCCAAGAAAATTAAATTTCAGCATTAAATGACCCATAACATGTTGATATGTCATAAAACAAATGAAACAACAGCACTGCCAGTGAAGCAAAAGGAAAAGATGAAAAGAATTGTAAATATAAAATTCTTTTGTATTGCCGATACAGCGGATGCTGGCAACGTTAGTGATTGGCTTCTTTTATGTTGTTTTATACTTTTTTTTGAGGGGATTTGTTTTGTGGGCCGGATGTGATGCTCAAAGCCCGTACGTGGAGGATGATTTTTTTATTTTTTATTTTGGGTTTTGCTCTTTTTGAGTTAGAAGTTTGTGCACATTTTTATTTTGGGTTTTGCTCACATCTGGCCGACATGTAGAGTGAATCAGAAAGAGATCTAATTTGCAGTGGAGTATAAAAACAGCCAATCTAATCTTGATTCTGATTTTATTTTTTGACAGCACAGAGAACAGATACTTTTTCGAGGTTAGACTTTGTTTTCTCCTTTGTCATCACAATAGATAAACAGATAAATAAATAAAATGTGGAATTCATATCAGAGTTTCAGAATAATGTTTTTCTTTTTTTGTTTTATTAACGCTTAAATTTGGCTGGAAAGGGAGTTCCACAAACAAGAATTGTGAGAGAAGAAACTATTACCATGGAACTTCCAGTTGCATCTAATCAATTCAACTATATATTGATGAAACCTCATTGCCAGTCTAGTAATGTGCATATATTCATAAAGTCAAGGTTCTATAGTGAGGAACTCATCTGTACAATTTTGATCGATATTGTTACTTTCTTCATACTCCGGTTGGCATCTTAACAAAGTAGACAAAAGTGAAGACGGAAAAGTAATTCTCTTTTGTTCAAAGCAGAATAAATTCCAAATTTACATTCCTTTTATACCCCCCCACTAACCATTTGAATCCCAAAGAGGATTCATGCAACAGAGTTGAATATAGTGATTAAATACAAATTATTTGTAACTAGCAGCATGGCCCGGCGTTGCCCGTGCTTGATTCAAAAATCGTATGACTCATACAGCAATCACTATCACCTGACTTAAAATATTTTTGCCCTTCCTTGCCTTTAAAAGAGTACCCTTTGATGTGCTGATGTTGCTACATGCCTTACTTCTTGCCTATCTCACACTGCAAATTTTTTCTGAGCTCTATACTAAACATTAAATCTGTTATGAAAAAGAACTAAACAAAATGAACACAAAACGATCAGCTTTAAAAAAAACCGAATGAAAAAAGAATGTTAACAACAAATACTTTTTCACACCCAACCCAGTTCTGCAGAATCAGAATCAACGAATTTAAGCAAGCGAATGAGCCAATTGGAGTAAAGTGCCATGTAGATTTAAATTTTTCCCACTTGTGACGAATGCAGCTATTGATTTTTTTGCATGCTAGTTAACATTTGTGTCAGTCAGTTGTTGGCTCTCACGCTGGCCAATAGAATCTTCCTGCCTATTCGTGGCAGCCAGCTATAGGCTCTCACTCTGGCCAGTAGAAAATGGCCACAAATTATATGAAAACTGCCGTAAAAGCATGAAAAAATTGATTATTTCCACTATCGGTGAGAATTGGGAAATGCAAAGTTGGTCTTGGCCTTTCTGCTAACTTGGAGCATGTGCATGTAAATTTTGGTGCAAATCCATCGAAAATTGCGGCTGTGCATTTATTACACATACACACACATCCATCCTGCCTTTTATATATCCTGATTTATATATATATATATATATATATATATATATATATATATGCCTTTTTCATTTTTGTTATTGGCTGAAGGAATGACTACAGTGTCTCAGGTTCACTCCAAATCTCATCTTCTATATGCCATGTCCCTTTTGGATATAGGCCATTATAGGTCTTTACACCTTCCTATCCTTTGCAGTTTTTATTAAGTTTTGTCCTAGTGTCTATTCCGCCATAAATTTACATTAGCTTCTTAGGTCAGTTACTTACCGTTTCCTTCTGTCTCTCTTATGTTCTATATGACTTTTAAGTGTAAAATTCTCCAAGTCCTCTTTCCTTATCATGTGTCCAGAAATTTCAACTCTTTCTTACTGTTTCCTTTTTGTTTCTATTTTCCTTAAAAATTCTTTATTAATCCCATGTTCAGACCATGATATTCTCAGCATCGTTTGAAAGAACCACATTTCTATTGTCTCAAGTCTCTTCTTTATCACAGATGAGATTATCCATTTTTCCAGCTATTCTACCAAAATCAACCAAAGACACATCTTGGCACCACTTCAAAACTATAGAACAGTATCAAACTGTGTATTGGCATCATAATAATTATTATGTACAGTGTAGGGTGAAAATGATAGCTTGGTAAGGGTGGCAGGTTCATTATCACATTGGCATCATAGATTTTACAAGTCCACTAATATACTGTCTGCTGTTGGAGAGCATTCATATCTGCTTACGACATTTATAGTCAATTTTCAATCTCAATTAAAAAAAGAAATTTTTTAATGCTAATTTTAGAGGAAAGCACTTGAGATATTTGCTTGTAAAATATCTGTATATGCTTTCAAGAATAAATGTATTTTTGGGAAGTCCTTATCACACCAAGATTTGTTCTTAACACTGAAATTATTTGCTTTGTTTCTTTTGATGGTACAATGGTTTTTCACTCAATCTCTTTGGTAGCATTTTTCAGGAGTACAAATATACCTATAGTAAATTTGAGAAGTTATTATCATTCAGAGTTGTTTAAGATAACTGAAATCTGTGTCACTATTCTTGCTTTGATCTGTTTTGTTTTACGGCATATCAAGCTCAATGAGTCATTTCATGCTAACAACTTTTTTTTTTTTTTCCTGGTAATATTTTTGTTTTGTCAAAAATCTATTTCTGTTAATATTTTTTCCTCAAAAATATATAGATAATAATATTATTTTTTCAAAAACGTATAGCTGGTAATATTATTTTTTCAAAAACATATAGCCAGCAACACTATTTTTTCAAAAATGTATAACAGGTAATATTATTTTTCAAAAACATAGCTGGTAATATTATTTTTTCCAAAACATTATCAGAGGCCTTGCTGTTGGATGTAGTTTATCATCATACACAGGACTCGCATTTAGTTTATTGTCATACCCAGGACGCGGATGTAGTTTATCGCCATACCCAAGATGCATCACTATTGTTGTTAGCATCATATTTTGGTTGAGTCATTGTACACTGACCTGCAGGCATACAAATACATCTTCTGTATATATTTGAACAGTTGTTCAAAATTACTAAATTCTCTGTGACACTATTAGTAGTATAATCTTTTGGTTGATCCACTGTACATCAATCTGCAGGAGTACAAATACACCTGTAAATTTGAGGAGAGTTATTTTTCAGAAGCATCATATAAGTTTCAGTTAAAATTTTTTCTTTTTTTTAATTCATAGAAATCTGTGCCTTTGTAACTGAGTAATCAATATATTTTCCAGAGAATTCTATGACCTTCCTGCTTAACTGTGTATTCTATTATGTGAGTTTCATACAAAAGGTTTTCAGCTTCTTTTTGGCAAAATCTTTTATTCATACAATTTCATGGCATCATTACTGAGTCACTAAATCATTTTTCCTTTCAGCAAACTTTTCTGTTCCATCTATTTTTGGCTGATTCAATACTTGATATTTTTTTTTTTTTTTACTTTCAGAATTAACTTTAGCTTTTATTGGTAATGGTGAAATTAGTGATTTCCACAGAGAATTATTCAGCATTCATTGACCAATCATTTAGTTTTAGTGCTGGTTGAAATTTATATAATCTTCTTAAAAGAGTTTTTCAAACAGTCAGATTTCTGAAGTTGACTATTATAACTCATTTTTTTAGTTTTCTTCCAAACCTTTTAGTTTAGGGTGTGTGGAAAGTTGTGGACTGATTGTTTCATTATTTTCTCTTCTACTTCGACTATTTATATTGTTCAGACTGTTGTCGTCATCTTTATTGTCACATTGGTGATGTTTCAGTCATTGTATGCTCTGGTCTTCTTCATGCGATATTTGTTTGATTTCTAAACCAAACCAAAAATAGTATGTTGGCATTTCTTATTGATTCATTGATGTTTGTGTCGACATTTTCCCTATATTTATTTCCTGAAATGGGTTCAGTTTCAAATTGAAATATTCTTTGAAGAAGGCCCTGAAATGAGTTCAGTCTGAAATTCAAACAAATATCCTCTGAAGAAGGCCAGACCATAATACAGCTGAAATATTGTGAATGTGACACTAGAGATGATAACAGTCTGAACAATGTAAATTATGTAAATTGTTACAATACCTTTTCTCTTCTAATTACATTTTTGTTGTGGCTGCTTTAAGAAGTGTTCAACTGAAGTGGTTTTTGTTATTTGGTAAAACTCTGTGATTGTGTAGCACCAGAGTCTATAGGGCCTGATGAAGGAACATCATCCTTAAGATTTAAAAGATTTATTTGATTGGAAACATTTTTTATCATTAATCTGAGAAAATGGTGGTATTTTTATTTATTTATTTTTTAAGCATTTCACCCCAACCAAGGCAGGAGGTTACATAAGGGGTTACAGAGAGTGAGAGTAAGAGTAAAGAGGGGTGTTTGAGGAAAGGATATAGAGAAATACAGGGATCAGGATCAAGGCATTAGAAAATGTCAGTTGACATTACATTTGAATATTTGAAGATTATAGCTATCAGGTAAGCATATATATATATATATATATATATATATATATATATATATATATATATATATAAATAAATAAATAAAAAGAAAGAACAGTAAGATATATAATCCGGTGTTCTTATAGATATTTTTATTTTTACAAAATAGTGCTCATTGTAAATTTACAGAAACATTAATATTATAAATTAATTGATTTAAAATATGTTTTTTTTCATGAGTTCTAACCATGGATTCAAAAATGGGCTAAAAAGAAGCCCCGAATTTAAATTTTTAATTAAATTAAAGACATTAGTTCCATTTCAACCACAAAAGTGAATTTTGGAGTAACTTTTAAAATTCACTTGAGGATGAAAATGGAATCTAAAGAAGTCTTTAATTTAATTACAAACTTAAATTTAGTTCATTTTAGCTTCCATTTTTGAAAAAAATGGTTAGAACTGCAGTGAAAAATTATATTTTAAATCAATTAATTTATAATATATATATATAAATATATATATATATATATATATAAATTCAATCCAAGCAAGGTGGGGATGTCACTAGCATGCAAGGGGTTACAGAGAGTGAGAGTAAGAGTAAAGAGGGGGGTGTTTGAGGAAAGAATATAGAGAAGGGCGGGGATCAGGATCACGGCATCAGAAGATGTCAATTGACATTACATTTGAATATTTGAAGATTATAGCCATCAGGGAAGCAAGTAGGAGGAAAGTAGTTCCACAAATGGGAAGTGCGAGATAAGAAGCTGTTGTAGTAGAAGAGGGAGCTACATTTAACAGTTTTGACAGTGAAATGGTGGGACTGAGATGCCAACCTAGTAGCATGCTTAAATTCATGCAGTTGGGGTACCAATGAAGGTAGTTTGTCAGAGCAGTTGCCATGAAAATATTTGTAGGAAAAGATTAGGATTATAGATGATAGTTTAAAGATTTCTGTATGGTTTGAATAGCATAAGTAACATCCATATGATTGTCTTGATCCAGATGTGACTATTTAAGAATATGAGTTTTTCAAGTCAATATTTTGTTTTTATAAGGAGGCAGGGTGGAGTAATGGATAGCAGCTTGGATTGAGGAATTGGAGAGCCATGTTCAAATTCCAGTCGAATCCATTACATTCGCTTACATGCTAATACCCTTGGGAAAGGTGTAAATCCTCCACTTCTCCCTCCAGCAATGGGTAAATAGCAGGACAGACTGGGTTCTATAGCGTTTGCTGGCAACTGGTCTAGGAGAAGGATAACTCTGAATTCAAAGCCGGAGTGGAGCCCCTCGGGCTGATGGATGGCATTTTGTGCTACCTTTTGGCAACTCCTGCTAGCAAGGCTGAGAGGGGGAACTAGACATCTGGGCAGCCCTAGCTCTCCATATATCAGGCTTGTAGTGCACCATGCTACTCCATCTCAAGATGGACAGATGCCGATGACTACGATTTTGTTTTGTACCATTTTATTGAAGTAGTAGTTCAACATTTTTTCATTTTTTTTCTAATTTTCTTATTTCTTAATATTTTATATTCTTCCTGGTATTGTATATTACATATTCATGTATCACTAATTTTCCATTTGACTTAAAAGTCAATAGTCAAATAGTATCCCTAGTACAACCTCTCTTGCATTCACTTTCCATCTAATCTATACTAAATTTGTTAAAACAGGTCCAAACATCAAGGTGTTAGAAATATTTAGAATTTATGAATTCCACATGCAGAATTTTTATAGAATCAAGATAGGTGCTAGCAGTGTTCTCATTCCAATCCCACATTCTTCTTCGATGTATCATGTCCCTTCAGGATGTTGGTGATAATGATTCTCCATGATTTCCTGTCCTTTTTAGATCATCATAATTTTTTTCATTTTGTTATCTCTTCTGAACCTGGCTCTGGCATCCATTTATTCAAACTTGCTAGGTAGGTTATGCACTGTTTTCCTGTGTCACCTCTTGCCTTCAATCTGTCCTGTGAGTATCAAATTTTCCAAGCCCTCTTTCCTCATTATTGTTGTAACCTAGGAAAGGGTTACTGAATAAGAATAACCAAAACAAAAGTTGGAAATGGAACGATAATATTTATAACAGGAACAACATATAAGATTCGCCAGTGGCGTGTAGTAAGTAATCAACTGTTAGTGGTGAGCTAGAAGTGAATCAAGGTGAATCGCAAGTGAATCCAACAATGAAACAACATATAGTATATTCCACAATATTTATAAGGATTGGGACATACCCATTATAGTCCATAGGTGTGCATTTCCAATTGTAAAGATAACATTGTAGGTTACCATCTCCAATTTCAAACTTCAACTTTTCCAAAAATTCATGGTTTTGCATAAGATCAAGTGCATTAAACACATCAAAATCCATATTTTTGGTCGCTACAAGTGCATCTTGCATCAGGTCAAGCCATGGGGTCTCCCCACATGAGTTTGAATCTCTTCTTTATCATTGTTCTCTATACAGTACCATATAGGAGGTTTTATATTATATAAGAGTTCAGTACTCTTTTTTTTGTTCCTAATAAAATTTTCCTGTTTCTTAATACTTGATTTAGCTTTTGGAAGGCATCTTTCTCTATCCCAATGCATCTTTGGATTTCAGTGTCGCATTTTCTGTCCTCTGTTAAAACACTTCTCAGATATTTACATTGTTGTACTTGTTTGATTTTAGTATCTCCAATTTGTAATTTGCATGTTCGGATGTTCAGATTAGCACACCCTAATTAATATTTTTGCAATTACTGTATGAAATTGCTAAAGTCCTGTTTAAACTATTCAACAGAAAAGCAAAGGGAGATCCAATTACTTTTGAAGATGAAAGACAAAATATTTTTTCTTGTCAGGTTGTTAACTTACCTGCTGCCAAGTATAATTTTTAACGTTGTAAGAATAACACATCTTTATAAAACACGTTAGCTAATTATGGGAAAGTGGTTTATTATGTTCTTCACAGCAAACAGCTGAAAATCAACCTGATGCTTGGGCAAAAACGAGAATGC
This sequence comes from Acanthosepion pharaonis, assembly GCA_903632075.3. NCBI lineage: Eukaryota > Metazoa > Mollusca > Cephalopoda > Sepiida > Sepiidae > Acanthosepion > Acanthosepion pharaonis. The sequence continues at coordinate 229,452 of CAHIKZ030001750.1, read as the reverse complement.
AGGGCAAGAAAATATTTATAAAAACAACCTTGCAAATGATAAAAATTTTTATTATCGTGCATTTTATATTTTGTACAGTCAACAAAGAGGGTTTCTATGATAACTGATTCCATTTTCAGTTGCATGAAAACTTGATGGAACTTTAACATACTGTGAATCATATACATTTGGTTGATGATATATGTAGAGACAAACCTCTCATCTACAGATCCCCCACATCAATGGACTTCAGATGCAACAGATAAAATCTTCAAGCAAAATAAAAAAAAATCTGCAGGAAAAATAACTTCCAAATTATCAGCAATGTATTTCAAAATTTGTGGGCTTAATGAAACGAGTCATATTAGTTTTCAAAGTGACAGGTTGGCGGCCCTTTCAATTGTAAACAAAGACAAGTGTACAGTATATAAAGTATGATACATTAGTGCATGCGTGAGAAAGAAGCTGTGAGAAATCTATTATTTTTGTTATTTTGATTAATATATCTATATTTAGTATATACTAGCAGTAGAGCACGGCATTGCCCGGGGATGTAACAGTAAGAGATCAAGTATCGACCATCATAAAGACTGAAAAATAAAATTGACAAAGATTATTGTTTAAGGTTGATGGACACGCATGTCTTAATTAGTTTTTTTTTTTTTTTTTTTTTTACGAATTTTGGTCAAACCCAAACTCAAACAAAACATTGTTTTCAATCGTTATGAGTCTACCAATTGAATAGAATTTTATTATAAACAATTGTCTTGTAAATGGAATTTTTTAAAGCATTCTGAATGTAAAATAAAAAAAAAGTGTGCAAAACAATAAGAAACACTACCTGCCAAAAAAAAAGTGAAGTTTTGTTGAAATCGGTTGAAAAATGTAGGAAATCCCCATCCCATATAAAATGAACACAGAAACACAAAACAACCTGGGTTTTATAATAAGTATATTTCGATATGAGTTGTCCTTCTTTCATTCTCTCGATGCCTCTTAATCATGTTTTCAAATTGATTTTGTGCAAAAACAATTGTGTTTTTCCAATTTTTGGCACTGTCAGAACCACTGCAAGGTAATTTTACGTAGTCCTGTGAAGTTTTGTTGAAATCGGTTGAAAAATGTAGGAAATCCGATCTAATATATAAACGTACAGACACACACAACCTGGGTTTTATAATAAGTATGATTTATGCCATATATACATGTTTATAGTATGTACATTATGATCATAACTACTAGTAGTTACTATAGTAGTTTTATAACTCAAACATAATCCCTTCCCTTCAACAGACAATCACCCATCCTCCCTATTAGTTTTTTGATGAGATATTTGTCTGTATATATGGATACACATTATATCACTATCTTTTATGAAAATTATTGGGATAGTCAAAGATGCATTCCAAAAGCTAATCATAGTATTAAGAAATAGAAAAATTTCCTTATAAACAAAGAAAAGAGTACTGAACTGATACACAATATCAGTTCATCTGTATCCATTGAATGCTGGAGAATCTCTTAATAGATGAAGAGAAGAATTGAGGCAACAGAAATCTGGTTCTACAGAAGGATGCTGAGGATACCATGGACCGAACATTTAAACAATGACAAAGTTTTAGAGAAAATGGAAACAAAAAGGAAACTTATACTCAACATCGGCAGAGACAATTGAAATTTTTACAAAAGGATGCTGAGGATACCATGCACCAAACATGTGAACAACGTCAAAGTTTTAGAGAAAATTGAAACAAAAAGGAAACTTATACTTAACATCAGGCAGAGATAGTTGAAATTTCTACAGAAGTCTAGGTTAAATAGAAATAAAATACACATAAATACTATTAACCAAATTCTACATAGAGCAACTAGAATTATGATACACAAACACTATCTGATGAGACAAATATACTTGAGGTCTTCTTAACCAATGAAAAACAAACAACACAAAAATAAGAAATCTGGGAGCTTTTGACTAAACACACACACACACATATACATATATATATATATATATATATATATATATATATATATATATATATATATATATATATAGTGTATATTTAAATGCAATTTTTCATTGATGCATGTTTCATTAAATAATATAGACAAGTTTTCTCTATTTATTTCAAGTAAGTTCCTTTCATATTGTCTGATAAGCTTAATAATATTATCATTGAAAGACAAAAGGAAATCACCATATTGATACATGCTTTTTAATCCTATCTAAGCTTTTCGGCTTACATAAGCCATTATCAAAGATGACAATTACTTTTCAATATATCAACCAATACACGGACAAAACAATAATGATAGTTACAAGCTGCATGTAAATATTTTCAAATATATGATTCTTGTATATTTAGTTAGTTGTTGCTTTTAAAGACAAATGCAACAAAAACAGACTATCAGAATAACTTAAAACAAAAGTATATATATTACAAAAAGTAATAGTTAATAAAATATATAAATCCTAACAGAAATTTTAAATGAAATAAATTAGGTTTCATCATATGAGATCATCATAGGGTGAACTGGTCAAATTATTTCCCTGATGATCTCATGTGATATTTTTAATTTAGGTCATGAAGTTGGTAAAATTTATTTTTAAATTTTTTTTCATTTGTCAGAGTTTTATCAGACCAGGAACCAGTGATACTAAAAAGTGCTTAATACACGTGTGGAAGAACAAAAACAAAATGTAGAGCTTTTAACTTTAAAAATCGGGAGATCAGTTGAATCTGCTATCTTGGTCGCAACCTTACGATATCCTCAGATGATTTTTATAGAATGACCTCTTAACGCTTTATTTTTTTAAAAAGCTAATGAACACTATATTATTTTAAAAAAAAAATAAACAACGTTGAGTGCAAAAATAAAGGGAGGAGGAGGATGTGAAGAAGGAAGGAGAAGAAGTGGGAAGAGAAGAAAAGAAAGGGTACATCTTTTGTTTTTATCCAGACTCATATCTGCTAAAAAGGAATTTCTTAATATGTATGGAAGGACTAAAAACTTCAGAATTTTTCATTCAAAAGATTCTTTGGATCTGGAAATGTCATTATTGCAAATATTGTTGTGGTTGTTATAAAACTTATATATATATATATATATATATATATATATATATATATATATATATATATATATATATATATAGACATTTGTGTGTGTATATATATATATATATATATATATATATGTATTATAAGTTTCATTAAAAACAACTGACAACATACTGCATTTTTTAGTTAATTTTTCTTTTCTTATAACTCTAGATATATACATAAAAAAACATACATTGAGTTAAAAGTAAAAATAAAACTATCCTTGATAATGACTAAAAGTATAGCCAAAAATATTCAGATATACAGAACATTCAGACAACTTCTATATAATTTATGTCCAGAAAAGAAAAAAATTTTAAGAAAAAACAAGAAAAATTATATATATATATATATATATATATATATATATATATATATATATATATATATATAATTTTCTTAAATTGATTCTGTTGTCGATGCACACTGGAAAGAAAAAGTGCTCAATGCCATATAATATACAAATCTCAGCCATTTTATATGGCAATGAGCACATTTTCTTTCTGTTGTACATTTATGGCAGACAGATTTTAAGAGTTGCTTATTTCTGTTAATGTTAGAAAGCTCTGCCATTGGTGTTTGGTTCTGTTGAGGATATTTTTTCTTGAACGCATTAGTTTCTTAGATCAAGGGTCAGCAACCTTTTGCTAACTATGCGCTGAATTTGGGTTTTAAAATCATTCAGTGTGCCAACAGCATATGTATTTTTATACAAGTCAAAGTCAGTATACCTGTTCTACAATATATTTTATATAGTATATATACTTTAGTATATATTAAAATTGAAATAGCTAAACATCTTCTTTGTATTGTAGTAGTTATTGGTTCGGACTTTGTGATGTCATTTTCGGCTATGCGCCATTGGAAATTGCTTGGTGGGCCATGTGTGACACATGTGCCATAGGCCATGACCACATGGGCAATTTTTTGTCACATTAGCAAGGTATTTCTGTTTTTGTTGGGTGGAGTGTACAATTGTGCGTTTAGGGTTTTATTTAATCTTGGCTGGATGGGTGCTTTACCCACCTCCAGGTAAGTTTATTATTATATTTGCATGGTGTGCATGCACACACCATATCTATTTTTTTTTTTCCATCTCAATCTTGTCTGGGGGAATAAAGGTTCCCATTTTTGCACTACAGCTACCAATCACCTGACAATTGCTTAAAAGCATGAAACTTACTGTATGCCTGAAATTTAATTTGTAATTTTTATATATATATATATATATATATATATATATATATATAAAAAATGGACAGACTGGGTTCTATAGCCTTGGATGGTAACTGGCCTAGGAGAAGGACAACTTTGAATTGAAAACCTGAGGGGGTTGTTTTTTTTTTTTTTGTGGCACATAGTGCACCAGGTCTCTGTATTCGGCCCCTTCAAAAGTGTGGATTTAAAACTGCATCTGAAAAAATTCACCACTATAATCAAATTCATGTTAAGGTTTCGGGCTGTCAGTTTCCTGAAAAAATATCTGTTTGACCCTCATACGTCGAACCCGAAGAGAGAATCGATTTTTTTTTTTTTTATTTATATAAATATATAGGCATGAGAAGACCAATATTATTTATGAACTTATATGCCCCTTTCAGAAATGCCATTCTGAAAAAAAACTAATTCATGAATAGTAATTACAACGAACTTACCACTACATGCTTATAAAAAAGATGTCAGTTACTACATTTATTACTTTTATACAATGACTGCATCATATTTGCAGTGATTTCCTTAATTGAAGCAATAGAGAGCAGACATTTTAATATTTCTCATATTTTTATATTATTATTATTATCATTTTTACATAATCTTTTGAAAGCGAAGATTAAAAGTGTCTCGACCTTTTTAAAGGTAGCATTTAATTGGGTAATATGTGTTTTTATTTTTCAAATGAGACACTGAGATGCAATGGTGAGAGAGTCTGCATTTGGCAAATGATTTTACTGATAACCGAAGAAAACCATTTCAGTGTCCAAAAATCTCTTTTATACAATTAAATTTTGATTCATTTTTTACTGCTTATCAAAACATTGAAGGTTATTTAAAACCAGAAAATATTTTTAGATTGTAAGAATTTAGTGATACAAGTCTTACTAATTAACCCATAGTTGGGGAGAGAAAATTGGTAAAGTTTATTCATACCTAATCAGAATTTGATAAACAAAAATTATAATGTGGATATTTAAGTTTGGATCAATTCTGTATTAGTTTCAATATATAAACTGATCCCTCACTTTGTGATCACGGTAGTTTCTATACATTTATATCCCAGAGAATGTAAATAAATCTAAAAAAGATGCCTGTGTAGCTAATCAGTATTTCATTGATTGATTGATTCATTTTGTACAGAATTATCAAAAAAGCAGTTTATTTAAAAACAAGAAAATATTCTTAGATTGTAAACAAGTTTTTTTTTTGGAGATAATAATTCAGTGATAAAAATCCGAAACCTTTCTCAAGACTATTTGCTTGTAAGTGAATAAAAGGAATCCAAATGGAATTGGAACTTGGCATATTGATTAACAATTCCAAGCTATTGTAAAATTACATCATTTGCACATCTAAGCTTACAGCACCTGGTATTCCCAAGAAGTCACCCATAGAGTCATTGTCCAGGGTCAACGTAGCTTAACTTTGGTAATCATATGGGAACCTGTGTTTCAATGTGATGTCATAAGTCATACATTTAAACTTAGCTTGGCTTTGATGAAAGCTACTTTTGGGAAATTAGTTAAAAGATTAATAATATTACATTGATTTAGTGTTACTTGTAAAATTTAAAAAAAAATCTTTTCTATAATTAGACATCCTACAGATTGAGTTTTATAAAAAGCTTCTTGTAGGGAATCAATTAAAACATGTGAGTAACAATGAAGTTTTAGTGAAAAAAAAAAGCTAAAAGATACTTGACACTAGAAAGAGAGAGTTGTTGAAATTTATAGGATGAAGAAAGAGGGCTTGGATAATTTGATACTCACAGGACAGATTGCCAGCAACAGGTGTCAGAATAAAACAATGCATAGCCTACTGAGCCAACTTGAGTAAATGGTTAACAGAACAATGTTTAGGAGATCTGTTGCAGATTTGAATCAACCCACAACAAAGAAAAAGGCGAAAAAGGTTTTTAAATATGAAATATTTTTATTTTTGTGTTTTTACAAGTAAACTTTTTTCACTGTGGAATGAGAGTTAAAGTTCCTTGTTTGTAATTGTTTGGTAAGATGAAAAGAAATATAATTTTTTGCATGTATGTGTAAAAAAAAAAGGCAAGGGAGAAGGTGAGAAGGAAAGTGTAAGTGTCACGTAGCTTGGTGAAGAAGACAAGTGAATGGTTAAGGGAATTTCTTTTAAGCTGCCGTTGTGAACTGATGTTGCATGTATTCATTTCTATCTCCTTACTGGTTTTGTTCATCTACAGACAGTACTTAAATACCGTTCAAAAGGGATCAAAAATCATATTTTATTATTGTCAACAGGAATGTGACCTGTTGATTATAAAAGGTTAAATATTTATTTTCAGGTAATATTAGTGATGTAGCATAGCTACAGCCAATAATGGGTATGTCCCCATTCACATAAATACAGTAGTAAATACTGTATGTTGGTCTGCAGTTGGAGATTCATTGTGGAATTCAGTTGACTACTTCTATGTGCTGCTGGTGAATCTTATATGCATTGTTCTTGTCCTAAGTATTATCATTCATTACCAACCATTGTTTGATTATTCTACTCAGTAACCTTCCCTACATTAGAACAATTAGCCAGGTGGTTGTGTGAATCTTCTGACTCAGAAACTTTTTTGTCATTTGTTATTTGATTGTCTTGTCGTTTATTTCTATCTTTGTTCCACAGATATAACAAAAAGACAAAAACGATTAAGAGCTAGGTGTATTTTCCAAGTTTGGCACAAGATCAAAGAATTGGAGAAAAAATAATTATGTTATCCTTTGTAGAAAACTTTTGCTAAAAAAAATTACCACTCATTTTAAGAATTTAAAAATAAAATATCAAAAAAGAGCAAACAACTTCAAAAAAACTTTATTTGATGTGCAGGGTGTGTCACCCATGCAAGCACACATAAAAAGGGACACACCCATGCTTCAAAAGATCAATTATATCAGAGATTCTTCAGTACCTCCTCATTTCCATTGTGCTATGTGATTAAATGAAATATTTTTAAAGCAAGAAATGAGAAAAAGAGGCAGCTACAAAAAGGGGCATGGTGGAGTAATGGATAGTGGCTCAGACTGAGGAATTGAAGAGCAGAGTTCAAATATCAGTCGGATCCATTACATTCACTGATGTGCTAATATCCTTGGGAAAGGTTATGTATCCTCTTCTTCTCCCTCCAGCTATGGGTAAATAGTAGGAGAGACTGGGTTCTATAACCTTGGGTGGCAACCGATCTAGGAAAAAGAAAAACTGAATTCAAAACCGGCCTGAAGAGAGTTGGTCTCCGTAAGGCTATCTTGCCCAAGAAACAGCACTTCTACTGTGGATGCAGTAGACATGATGCTTCTACAACCCTAGAGGTCACAGAATAAAAAAAAAGAAAAAAATATAATATAAGTGAGTCAGCAACAGGTAAGTCTTAAGGAAATTGTCAAAGAGTTGTGAGTTCAATACCTGGTTAAGGCATTGGAGAACTTGGAGAGGTGAATTAACTGATAACTGACATCCATTAGACATGGCATGTGGAAATAGAACAGTCTACCCCAGCGTAAATAGCGTATAGCAGGTAATATTTTCTTTTTCAAAAATGTACAGCTGGTAATATATTTTGTTTTCAAAAATGTATTGCTGTTATTGAACTCACAACTCTTTGGGTCCTGTCACTGAATCTAACCAACGCCTTTATCCACTGCACCATATGTTCTTAAGACATGGCACATGGAGCTAGAACAGTCTACCTGTTGTAGAGTGGTTTCACAGTGGAGGCTTGTATTTGTACTAAGTCGGTCCTAAAATAGGTTCAACGTACAAAACGTTAGGAACTTGATATAATATGTAATGATGCAGTAATCTAGTTGGGGTGGCTGATACTTTAATATCCAACTAACGGTTGTCTGACATCGACTGAGTGACCAACTCCCTGAGCGACTCCTACTACTCCTACTTATTATAGGTGGGAGAGTCTATTAACCATAGAATAGGTGTGTTCCACTATAACACTACCCCAGCAAGCGAAATAAAGGTTTCAGTTCAACATTCCAACCAACTGAAGAAGGCCGGAGTGTACAAGGAAGGAAGTGAGTCAGCAACAAGTAAGTCTTAAAGAAAATGGTAACAGAAAGAACACTTATACACAGAATCAGAAAAAAAAACATAGAGGTAGCAGGGGGCTAGAAAACTTGACCCTCACAGGGAAGAATGAGAGCAAGAATGATGAGGGTGAAGGCAGTGGAACACCTACCTTTGTGTGAATGGATGACAGAACAGGGATTCAAAAAGACTGAGAAAGAAAGAAATGAAGCTGAAGGCCACAATGGATAGGATGGCGTGGGGAGCCTTCATCACTTATGTCCTGAAGAGACATGGCCCACAGAAGAAGAATCAGCTAAATATATATCCCATTTAACATCTTTAATATTTCATCTTTTCTTATGAAAATTATATACAACCAAGGTCAATATCAGATAATAACTTTTGCCGAATTTTAAGTATTACATTAACTGATGTCTGCAACCCAATCTCCTGAAAATGCAAACTATACCTTGATGTAAAAGGAAAAGGTTTTTAACACTAGTAGTAAGTCATCATTTAAACATCAAAATCTTTCTTGCTGGAGTTTGGTATGACATTCAATCTTTCTTATGAAAGTATTTAATGTAATACTCATAAATAATTTCTCCCTATATTGGGTGGTGGGATTTAAGGGAGAAACATATATATATATATATATATATATATATATATATACTTTAATCTCTTAAATCATTGTGAGTTTATTTGGAATATTACATGCAGTGCAGCTGCTGTGGTTATGGGTGAGATTAGGGTAAGCATTATGGCAACCATCCTTTTTCATCTCGTGTGTACATATAGAGGATTTCTCTCTGTCTTTTTTCACTCTCACATTTCTTTCTCTCTCTCTCTCTTATTTCTTTGTTTCTTTCTCTTTCTCATTTGTTTTTCTCCCTCCCATTTTGTCCTCTATCTTTCATTTCTTTATTTCTCACTCTCATTTCTTCCTCTCTCTCTTATTTCTTTCTCTCTCTCTTTCTCATTTCTTTATTTCTATCTCTCTCTCTCATTTCTTTATTTCTCTCTCATTTCTTTATTTCTATCTCTCTATCTCTCTCTCATTTCTTTATTTCTATCTCTCTCTCTATCTCTCTCTCATTTCTTTATTTCTATCTCTCTCATTTCTTTATTTCTCTCTCATTTCTTTATTTCTATCTCATTTCTTTATTTCTCTCTCATTTCTTTATTTCTATCTCTCTCTCTATCTCTCTCTCATTTCTTTATTTCTATCTCTCTCTCTATCTCTCTCTCATTTCTTTATTTCTATCTCTCTCATTTCTTTATTTCTCTCTCATTTCTTTATTTCTATCTCTCTCTCTCTCTCTCTCTCATTTCTTTATTTCTATCTCTCTCTCTATCTCTCTCTCATTTCTTTATTTCTATCTCTCTCTCTATTTCTCTCCCATTTCTTTTTTCTATCTCTCTCATTTTTTATTTCTCTCATTTCTTTTATTTATCTATTCTCTATCTCTCTCTCATTTCTTTATTTCTATCTCTCTCTCTATCTCTCTCTCATTTCTTTATTTCTATCTCTCTCTCTCTCTATCTGATTTCTTTATTTCTATCTCTCTCTCTCTCTATCTGATTTCTTTATTTCTATCTCTCTCTCTCTAATTTCTTTATTTCTATCTCTCTCTCTCTATCTCATTTCTTTATTTCTATCTCTCTCTCAATATATATATATATATATAGAGAGAGATAGATAGAGAGAGAGAGTGAGCATCATTTATCTATGTTGTATTTTTAGTATACTTGCATGACATTTAGTGTACTAACTAGCATATTTATACATTTATATCTTGGTCAGACTATTAACTTTCCTGCCAACCCTTGTACCAGTCATTGGTTTTTTTTTTCCAAATCAGATCATGAAGGGGTGCTGAAAAGTTCCCTGCCTGAACAAGAAACTTTTCAAGAAATATTCTGTGATTTGTGAAGTTGGTTATACTGAGAACTTTGCAGCACCCCTTGTATAATTGCATTTACAGGCAGAACGACAGCTTGATTTAACATCAATTAAGATGCAGCCAGTATAAGTTAGGAGTTAATCTCTTTTAAGCAGAGTTCTTTTTTGCTCTCATTTTTTTTTTTGGCAGAAAATGACGTACCATTTATTTCTGAGAGAGAAAAGATTAGAGAGACTTAGAACAAAAAGAAAACATCTTTTTTTTTTTTTCTAAACTTTTAAATTCTACTCTTTTTTTCCTGATTTTACTCATGGTTCTCTTATCACTGAAAAAGATTAAAAAATACTTCTTATAAAAGGTTAGAAAATAAATTTTCCCATTAGAAAACTGACCACATCATTATTATGACAAAATGACTACGAATATACTTAGAATAAAGCTTAATCAGCTTAAAAGATGGATGAATACTTAAAGTGTAATTCAAGGCAGATTAGTACAGAATTATAAGTTATTAGACGTATAATTTTTTTCTATGCTCACTAAAATGACTTACCAACTAAAAGTTGATTCCTAGAATTTTAAATGTGTATGGTAATAGTTATGTCAGGTACTTCCTTGTTGACTGAACAGCCAGATTTTGGATTGTAAGAATAATTCTTTTTTTTGCAAGTGAATATTGGATTAGCAATTTTTCTAAGAATCCTATTATAATGGTGATTCTTTCTCTTTTCATTAGTTTGCACGACCCTTACAATCCTGTCAATACCTCAAAAATAATGGACTACTCCATTCTGATCATGTGGAAAGACAAGAAGACGTATCAGAAACACTACTTGGTTTAAGTAAAAAAAAAAAAAAGACAGAAAAATAAAATTGTTTAATGGCTCCTGCTAATACCTCATAAATAATTAACTATTCGACTTAGATTGTGTGGAAAGGCAAAACATATCAAAGATGCTACTTGGTTTCAGTGAGAAAAGGAAAGAAAGATCAAAGTGTTTAGTGAAATGGAAAAAGTTGTCAATTTTTAATCTTTTCATTTATACCCCCTTACTTCTTAAAATAATGACCAACATCATATTTTTTAATGTTATTGCAATATTCTGTTAAAGTTGCTATGGTCAAATATTTAACAAAGCAATGCAAGAATTTCTATGGATATTTTATTGTTGTAGAATTCACTGTGTTTATTCAATCTTTAAATGAAGTATTTAGATTTGTCAGAAATTTCAAATAGGAAAACCATGAAATTTTCATGGGTTAAAACTACGAAACAATGATTTTTTTCACTTACAAGTCTCACTATTTAACACAAAGCTTGGCAAGGGGGGGATGGTTTGGTTTGTTTTACGGCATATCAACCTCAATCGGTTATTTAATGCTGACAAAATATTCATTGCTGGTAATATTTTGTTTTGTCAAAAATCTATTTCTGGCAATATTCAAAAATGTATTGCTGGTAATAGCTTTTTTTTCTTCAAAATTTATTGCTGGTAATAATTTTTGAAAGTATTTCTGGTATTAAAACCTATTTTTACACTTTCATAGTATTTTTACTCCAGTTTCAGGGTTAACTATATATAGCTGGGACTGTAGCAGGTGCTCCCACCCCGGGAGAGGGTGGACCTGGGAACATCAGCAATTAAGAGATGGTTCCACGCTCCTCAACACCTCCTGATCAGGACCTGGATGTAGTTTATCATCATACCCAGGACGGTGGGGGGGTGTAGGAAATGGATTTGCACTTTTGTGGAGGGTATTTGTGTATAAGTTCACTTGATAGCAATTTAAATACAGCTGTCATTTTTTATTCCAAGATGCTATTTATTACATCACCCGTACACCCTCAAAATAACTAAAATGAGTTAAGATGAAAGAAAATATTTTCCAAAATTCATATTAATGAAGAAAGTGGGATCTCATGATATTTTATAATGTGTATGGCACATATAGCCAAGTAGATAAAAGTGTTAGATAAGTAGATTGAATTATCTGATAGTCATAAGTTTAATCACTACATTGAGTGGTACTAAAAATTAAATGATTTAGTATAGAGGAAGGGTTAGTCCAGTGAAATCATAAGAACAAATGAAATTAAATGTATATCTTAACATAGGCAGTAAAATGAGAACAATCTACTGCTGAGGACTGAATAAAGGGTAAAAGGTTACCAACCATAATAGGGACCTCAATACTAGAGCAAATCACAGTATAATCTCAGCATATATCAGAGATCTGTTCTTACAGCATGACATAACCTGATTTTCAAAGTAGGTTGAAACTCACTCACATAAGCACCCACAAGTCTACTTTACACTTGGTAGCCATTATGAAGGGCACAAAGTTCAAAAAATGACACAGACAAGAGATAGCGAATATAGGAAAATTCAATATGATGTAAGCCAGTGAAGAACCAACACCGTCTTCCTCATACAGCACTGCATGACAACGTATCATATTATGGGAGATGGCGCCATAACCACAAAATACTGTATGTCGGCTCCAACATAACCTGAGGACCTCCTGTAATAATAATTCTGTTTCTCTGAAATTCAGTTAGAAATGAGGAAATCAACCAATATGAGGAAAATAGTCTAAAGAAATTAATCTATAATAATTCCTCATCTCTGAAATGCTCATAGAAATGACTATAAACAACCAAGATGAGGATACTAGTCCAAATAGATTCATGTATAATAATAATTCCTCATCTCTGAAATTCACATAAGAATGACTATAAACAACCAAAATGAGGATACTAGTCCAAATAAATCAATGTCTCATAATGATAATTCCTCATCTTTGAAATTCACATACAAATGATTATAAACAACCAAGATGAGGATAATAGTCTAATTAAATTTATGCGTAATAATTATAATTCCTCATCTAAAAAAATTCAACAAATAATAATTAATGGAAAGACATCACTTTACTCTGTTAGTAAACAAAATCCTTTTTTATTCATGGTCTTCACAATCTTGTCTATTCAAATGAAAATGCTGCAATTATGAGAACTTGTTCAAACTACAAAGCTAAACAGAACAATGATGAAGACAACAAATATATTGAAGCAGAAAAGTTCCTCAACTAAAAGGATGTTTTCAAAATTTTTTAAAACGTCAAATAATTTTGTAAAGAAAAAAGTTTGTTGTGGATTATTATGCACCATCAATTGATGTTAATTAGCAATAATTTTATGAGAAAAACCCTGATTTTTAATTGGATTACCAATTTTTTAATTCACCGATAATTAGAGCCATCAACAAATCAATTGCATTAGATAGTGTGAGAGATTTTTAACAGTGAATTTCAAGTGATATCAGAATGTTTCAGTTCGGAAACTGATATAACTTCATTTACTTGCTATTTCAGCAAGGTAAAATATGACAGATTATTGATATTGTTGCAACATTATATGCAGTTCAAACTGATGTTTTAGCAACTACAATCATCATTCCAATGTGGGTTGTACCTGTTGTGTCACTGCATTAGTCGTCACGGCTGTCTTTAGGCCAATACACTGCACTGTATCTGCTTCTAGCTGAATATCAAATCAGCTGTCACAAAAAAAAAGGCTTTCATGTCCTAAGTTTTTTGCATAAATTACAATAGCCAAAATCTACTTATCAATAATTCAGCATTTTGCAGTTTCATTTACTTAGAGTCACCTTAATAAATAAGCATTTCATAATTTCTACTTAAAGGCCACAAAGTGCAATTTAGATATGCAGCAACAACAACAAGAAAATATGTAAACACATTTAAATCAATAAATGAAAAACACGAGACAAAATTTTCTTTTTTACATTATTTGGACTATTGTCCTCATCTTTGTTGCCATGTTTCAGTTGTTGTATGCTCTGGTCTTCTTCAGGCGATTGGAATGTCGAACTGAACATGTTCATGTGAATTGTTCAGTTCTGCATTAGTATAGTTCTTGAGTGGTTTGTAACACATTATTTATCATTTCTCAGTTGCATCTCTGTCTTTGGGCGGAGTGCTCTCAGGGGTGACTCCATCAAAGGACAGAGTCACACCTGAGGAAAATTATACTACATACCCTTGATTCAGTTAACATTTATTTGATGGAGTCCAGAAAAAAAAATTGTATTCCTAGCAGACATTACTATCATCACATATTTATTTTTGGGATTAACTGTATCGGATTTTTTGTAAAATTAAAGTAAAATATTGCAGAAATACATA
>CAHIKZ030001750.1:155000-210000 GCA_903632075.3 Acanthosepion pharaonis | reverse complement strand
GCACTTTTGCAAGTATAATTTTTTTTTAAATTTCACAAGGAGAAAAACTGCAAATGTAGAATAATAAGTTTATTAAATATACAACTTAATACAAGTGAAAGAAAACATTCATTATCCGACTGAAAACATTTTCTCCAGCCTTTAGATCTGAAAATCTTTTAATGGTACATCCTACAAATGTCTTCTTTACAAGATCATTTTTTATTGACCAAATAATCAAAGAATTTAATCTGTCTTGAATCATGGACAACCGCAAGTATGTTTTTGTAAGTTTTAGTTTGGGAAGATCCCAAACAAATTACATGGTACCATGATTTACGTCAGGTGACTGCTTGATATATATATATGTATTACAATGAATCATTCATGTAAAAAGTAGATTAGTAAATTTAATGACCTAAAATGCGAAATCTATTTGCAAACAAAATTTTAAAGTTGCATTAACCTACGAACCAACATGAATTTTGATCCTTGTTTATAATAACTATATAAATTGTATAAAGGTCTTTTTTTAATCTAAAGTAATTTCAACTGTACATTTAGTCATACTCAAGCATGGAAATTATTTTGTTTTTAGTATGATTTTTTTATGAGGTTTTAGGATGACGGAATGTACAACTTTAAAATTTTGTTTGCGAAAGGTTTTCACCATTTTATATCATTAACTTTACTAATCTACATTTTGCATGAATGATTCATTGTAATATAAATTGAACTGCACCACATATTATATATATATATATATATATATATATATATATTTATATAATACACATTATAAACTGAAATGTATATGTATAAAGATCACAAATTTTTTCAATATTTTTTACAAAGATTGATGAAGAAAAGACATTTTGAAGGTTACTGGAAGATTGCATTTGAGTTTATTGAGTTCAAACATGAAAATGATTTGGAAAGCAGCCAGCACTATGGTGACAGGAGAGAGAAGGCAAATAAAACTCATCAATAGAAGCTCTGCATCAAATTTAAATGTTGAGCTTTTCCCTTTGACTAACAAACATGCATTTTCTTCTCACAATTTGAGTTTAGTCCTTTCTTCTTGCTTTCTTTCACTATCTTCTATAGGAGTTCTTGGAGTTTCCTTTCTATATCTGCTATCAAAACTGTGTCAGCCACATATCTTATGTTGCTAAGTTTGTGGCTGCCAGTAATGCAAGTAGAAATCTATAATTAATAACAGATTTTTTAGAAACTTATAATTAATGCCAGCTTCTTATTTTAAATTTGAAATTAAAACTTAATTTTATGGTGGGCTTTAAATTCATGTTTTGTGATGTACAGTGGCCATTATAATTAAGTATAACTCAAGACTTCAATGTTAAAATAAAACAGTATTTAATTACAACCATAAATAAATACTTAAGAATTAAGAAGTAAAAGTCAGCCAAAGATAATTAACCATTTCAGTGAATACCTTGTTAGTAGCACGGCTTGGTACAGTAAATCCTAAATGAAAACCGAAATCATCGATGCACAATAATTCACACTAATTCAACTGGATAGTTCCACTCAATAGTCACTGCAGTCAGTAGTCTGACACTATTTATACACCTGGTGGAAAACATATATTCATAAGTCCAGAGTGTCATGATTGAACCTCTTCCTATATGACAACATGAATGACTGATAATTCTATTAATGAAGAATAATAAAATATGAAAGAAATCTGAAAGAAAATTAAATTTTATTCATTCTAACTACAATCACATACAATGAAAACCTTTTGTCATTTTTTATATATCTACATGCATACATATGTGAGAAACACTCTTTCTCAGAGTGTGTGCATTCAAAATCATGCAGTGGTTAGTGTACACATTTTGCAAGACATTAAAAGTGAGTTCATTCCCAAGAAGGTGCTCAATAGCTATAATCATATAACAAAGCTAGATATTTCCATAACATTTTTCAAAAGCAAAAGAATTTTCAGTTATAATTTTGAAGTTAACAAGTAAAATGAGTCAATTCAAAACACACACAAATAAATATATATATATATATATTAGAGAGAGAGAGCCTTACTAGATTAAATATTCATTAATTTTATATGTTTATGTTAAATTTTCTTGATTACACATCGGTTCTCTTATAAATACCCTTCGTTTTTAGTTTGCCCCCCCCACACACACACCTTTTTTTTCTCATTTTTTTTATCTCTCTCATCTTCTGGATTTTAAGTTTAGATAGTATCGTTTTTTTATTGTGCGTAGTGTCACCACAAATGTATACACATGTTTCCGTGTCTGTTTTTTTAATTTTAATGTAGGTCAGTTTATCTTTTATAAATTATACATCAAAAAATTTTTCATATTTATCTGTATCTCACTCATTTAAACCTTTTATTTAATTGTTCTCTTTAAAAACTTTTCTCTGTTAAATTTTAATCCCCAATAATTTACCTTTTAGGCCTTCCTGTTCTTCTTTCTTTCTTCTTTACATCCCCTCCCTAAATATTCATACATTTCCTCTATCATATTGTTTCCCACTCCCACATAGGAAAGAACAAATGAAATTTTATTTTTTATTATAGTAATATTTTTCAATTTCTTTTTGAATTTGTAGGGCTGATAAATTGAATCGTGATTACGATTCCAATGTAATAAATTATAATCATGGAATATTAGTGTTTGAGCCTTTTTTATTATATATATTCTGTTTGTGTGTGTGTGTGTGTTTGAACGGAGGCACGTTTAATTAATGGATAAATCTTGGATTGAGGAATTAAGAGCTAGTTTGAATTCCAGTTGAATCCATTACATTCACTTATGTGCTTGCTTTTCATTTGGGAAAGGTATAAAATCTTTTTTTCCCCCAGCTATGGGTAAATAGCAGGACAGACCGGTTTGATCTAAAGCCTGGATGGCAACTGGTCTAGGAAAAATATATAATATTTAACTGTCGTTTGGGGATCCTGTGGCATGTAGTTCACTAGGTCTCTGTATTTGGCCCTTCAAAAAGTATAGATGGTCCTAAACATAAAAATTCACCACTATAATCAAATCTCATGTAAGTTGTCAGGCTGTTGGTTTCTTAGGAACTGATCTGCTTTTTCATACATTGTATTCGATGGGAGATACGATATATGTGTATTTATATTATTATATTTTTTAGGAATGTTATTTTTAGTGGGTAAAGTGTTGAATTGCTATCCTTGTTTTTTTTTTTTTAAACTGTAAAAATTAATAACAACCATCCTAAATTGAGAATTTCCATCAAAGGAAAATTGTGCCTCTGACAGAAATTGAGCCTGCATCCCTTTTTTCCATGAGAGAAACCACTTTTGAACCAAAGTATGCCACTACTAGTTTGCCCAGCGACCAACCTGACTCATTAAAAAATAGTAATAAAATAATTTTGAAATATATATATATATATATATATATATATATATATATATATATATATGTTTGTATGTATGAATATGTATGTAAACGCTACAACCAAAATGTTTGAGGCCACCCTGCATTTCTTCAAAGTCATTCAGGCTGCATAGCCATTTCTTGAGAAATGGCCTGTATAACACAAGCAAGTTTATGTTCTGTATGAAGAATTGCTTTCCAATTTTTTCTTTTTCCCTGCTAAGAAAAGGTATCTAAAATGGCTTTACTTGTAAATTAATTTACAGGGCAAATATATGCTACTTCCTTCAACTTTCTTACTTTCCAGTAATGCTTCCTAACTATTAATTGGATTACAGCCAGCATTTTCCGGTTTGCTCTATCCTAACAGAAACAAACAAAGAAATCACCTTCATTCTATACACTTGAAGAAAACTGTAGAATGGAGCAACAGAAATGTGGCGGTAATAAGAAAAAACACTAAGAAAAAATAAAATCACTACTTTGAATCTTTCTTGGGATAAGAATTATGTTGAACAAAAATCATTATCATCTTGCAAATGTTCTAAGAAATGGGACTCATGATAAGCCTTTCCAAAACAGAAACTATGATTTAGAATTGGAAAGTAGTGGAGGCATATACCTTGAACTGATTATAAAAATTCAGCATGTGGAATGAATAAATACTAAATATATAAAATACCTCCACATAAAATCAGTTATAACAAATTTAGTGTCGGATATGAGGAATTTGAACACAAAATTAGTTGCACTAGGGATAGTTTTGTACAACTTTGCAAGATGCTACAGAATCAATAGCCTATGATCTCAAGTCATGTTCTTAAATAATCTGATCATATCAAAACATTCATGTGGATGTCATGCATGACACCAAATTAATATCTAAACTGTCAGTTGTGTACAATCAATTTATCATATTAATGGTAAAAAATGTTTTTAAGTGAATGAAGCCTGTAGGCATTAGTAAAAACAATTCTTCTTTGAAGAACCTTGTGAATTGGTGCTACACAATCAGAAAGAATAAGAGAAAACACAGCAGCAACAACTAAAATAGAAATCACATGTAACTCAATGAGAAAATAATGACAATCAAGATGTTGATGTTCCACACTACTTAAAACAAAAGGTTAGGAAGGAAATTCCTATAAATACTGGAAAGTGTGATAACAGCTACTGAACTTGACAAACTCATTTTCCTGAAAAATTATTTTTAAATGAAATTATCACTGGCAGCTCATTTAATGAGTGTTGAAAGTTTCTTTATAAGGAAACAGCTAATATTAAAATTACCTTTATCATTAGCAACAAAAGTGAACCAAGTAGAGTAGACCAGAATTTGAACTCAGCTCCCCAATTCTATTTTCTGCATTGATAGCTGCTACAATAACTGCACATTATTCATGATATAGACATATTTGTTCAGTATTATTTGTCTTGATTCTTGACAATAGGAAATTCTCTTATTTAGTTTTCCAATTAATTTACAACACACAGAAACACTTATTCTCTCTTACTTATAATTGTGCGAGGATTCACCCAGGATTGATTGAACTGCCTCCATCAAACAAATTTGACACATCCTGAACAAAAGCTGACCAAGCTCAATGCTCAGATGAAACTGAGTCAATAAGAGCTAACCAATTATGGTTCCAAACATACACAGACCAAAAAATATTTCGATATCCACTTTAATCATCTTAAACCAAATCCTTAACTGTTTATCATGCAACTTCTGCCAAACTTGTAAGGGGTCAGGAGCAATCACCCCATGGATGAATTTGCCTGGTTTTCAATTAAGAGCATGGCCTATTGAAAGTTTCTTGGAGACATTAGTCCCAAAACATATTGTTTCTAAAGAGAAGTGCCTATTGAAAGTCCTTTGGACACATTAGTCCCAAAACATATATATAATATATATATAAAATTAAAATAAATCTAATAGGAGAACACTCTTTTTAAAGTAAATATATAACTTGAAATGAAGGGTACAAAGTCATGTTTGTTGTTGGTGTCACTAATTAAAATACAAATGCTTAGTGCTTTAAAGTGAATAAACAAAGTGAAAGAAATGCACTTAGAAACTTACCTTGCTTTGGAAGGTGAATCTTTGCTGGAAGGACTGCAAGAAAAATTATTTTAAAAATTAATGTGCATTTAATAATGAGTTAAAAAAAATTCATTTTAAGTTTCCTCAAGAGAAGAAATAATTTTCCCATTTTATCCTTTTCTTTTTAATCATTTAACCTCCAAGCAAGGTGATAAAGCCACTAAGATGAAAAGGTTACTGAGAGTCAAACAAAATGAGGAAACATTAGAGAGAAGAAAAAACACAAGAAAACAGGATTTAAAAACATAGAAGATGGCAAATGACATTCCATTTAAATTTTGGAAAAACAGACTTGACAGAAAAATAGGGACCCAGAAGAGAGTTTCACAGTCAAGAAGTGTGAGAAGAAACTATTAGAATAGAACTTGTGGTTACATTGAGCTATTTCAACAGTAAAATAATGATCTAACTGCTAATCTGAGAGGAGATATTTTTCTGTATTTCATTGTGATAAAGAAATTAATTTGAAATTGTTCCTCATTTAGGTATTTAGCTTTGGTCATTATATATAATACTAGTTCCCTGAACATCAGAATGAACAGACATGTTTTTTCATTGCTCAAAGAAAGTGATATTGTATTTTAAAAAGTCTTGATTATTTTAAACATCCATTTATTATTTTTCTTTGTTTATTATAATTTTTATTATATTATTCTGAATTTATAATCTTTAACTATAAAAATACATATTTGTTTGCTTTGTTTTTAAAGTAAGTTGAAGTATACATCGATTGTTTTATTTTTAAAAGTCTTTTAGCAAGCTTACTTTATTAAGAATAACTATTATCATTAAGATTTATTATATTAAGAACATTTTTGTTACATTACTTATACATCAGTATGAATGATGCTACTCTATAATATTGAAGTATAACATGTCTCTTTTTGATGAAAGAGGATGTAATTTTTGATATTGTAGGAAAAGCATTTTGAAGTGTAAAATTTGCTTTGTTTATCTTTGACTATTGGTTCAATATTGTAGATTTCTTTCCCTATTATTTATCATTCAAACATTTTTAATAATATTTGCCAATAATTTTATTCTTTTATCCTTTGCTAATTTATTGATTGTAAAATATTTAACATAACATTTTTATAAATGTGGACGTATTTTCAAAAATGTAGGAAAAGTGTTTCAAGTCATAATGTTATTCATTTTGTTTTGTTTTTAATATTAATGCAGAACAGGCAATTTCGTCCTCCATTATTTATCTTTCAAATATTTTAAAGAACGTATATAATAAAAAATGTTCTCATATATTCAATGATGTTTTTATACTTTTAATTCTTTTCTTACTTATTGTTTTGTTTCTATTATGTTTAGTCAACAAAGTAACATTTGATGATGAACTGTTTGCTCTGATATCCAGTGTAAAATATATGTGTGTCTATGTTTCTATGTGATTACTTCTGATGGTCATAGTGAAAGGTCTTGCCTGATCCAATGACTCTGGGAATAATGCCTTCAGGAGTTCTAAACTACTGGGAGAGAAAGCCTAGGTGGTAGGGTTGAAGATGAAGACCCAAACTAAGCCCTACTAACCCTAAAGACCCCATTGGTTAAAAAGTAGATAATGGTGATCTCGGTCAAACCAACCTAAGAAATCAATCAACTCCAGATGCTAATAATCCTGATGATCAATGACCAAAATTGACATTTCACCACTTTTCTGACAACTCTATGAGATACCTTATATATTAAACAAATACATGGTGTTCAAAAATTACTTTACAGTTGCATAACTGTCTGGGTTTCCACATGAATCTTTAAGTCATGGAAATGTAATAATATCTGAGTATTATTTTCCTTTGATATATATATATATATATTTAAAGATATTTTTGTAGGTACAAAATTTAATGAGCGAAATAAAAGTATAAAACTTAATATTACAAGACATATTAAAAAATATTTTTCAAAGGCACCATTTTGAAAATATTATTCAGGCTTCAGTGGGGGAGATTTAATTTAAAATTAACACAGAAAAATGTACAATAAAAGGAAGTTGTGGGAGGAGAAAAAAAATAATATATATAAAGAAAAACAGGCCACTTTAAAGTTTCATTATAATAATTTATTTCACCAGAGCCCTTATAAAGGACACTGGATCATCAGATAACACTTCCAAAAATGAAACGAAAGATGAAATGAAAATTCACACTTTTGACGGGCAGTATCAAGTTTATGTTATTTAACAGAGAGGGTAGTGAGGGGTGGTCATAGAGACATGGTTGAGTTTAGAGAGGGTTTATTTTAATATTTCTTTCTCTCATACTTAGTATTTTTTTCAGAGGAGGGACCAGACCTTGACCTATTTAAATGGTTAACTTAACGGAAACAATCCAATATTGAAATGGGAGGAGAAGAGAAAAAAAAAAAAAACGAAAAAAAAGAAAGGGGGAAGTAAAGAGAAAGAAGCTGTAATTTGGTTTTACATAGGAAGAAGGGGGGGTATTTTTTTTATGTAAAAAAAAAAATATTTAAAAATTTAAATGTTAAAAAAAAACCGAAGAAATTAATTTGATGCTTGCTAGCAATTTAAATATTTAACTCTTTTTCAAATAACTTAGGGATTTAATATAACTTAAATACTGTATTTATTAACACATTCATAGAAACACATTAAAAGAATTTTTAAAATATAACAGTTTACTGATAGTAATCTTTTAATATTGTAAATGACTGTTAAGATCTTTTTTCAGTTTGAATCTAATTCATGAATGTAATTTGTAACTATTTTTAGATGGGTAATCTTCTTTACTTAAAGTTTAGGTTTCATATATATATATATATATATATATATATATATATATATATATATATATATATATATAAAATAGGGATGTTTGTGTGCCTGTCTGATAACTTTTCACTCAAGATCCATCTAACCGATTTTGACCAAACTTGGCACATACATTGTACAATGTAAGAGAGAGATTCTTACCATTAAAAGAATAACTTTAAAAAAAAAATCAAAAATTGATAATTTCAACTTTTTTCCTCTGTTTTTGTTCAAACTCAGTATGTAGATTATTTACATCATGACAAGCTCAACAATACCTCATTTTTATTTCTACATCACTGAGTTTAGTGAAAAACGAAAAATTGATTTCAACACAAATTTTAAACTAAAAACTCCCTCAATTTTCAAGCAATATAATACAAACTTTACTCAATTGTAGCCAACAATAAGTTGATTGTTTAACAGTCATTTAACTTGATAACTGAGTGAACCTATATAATGAAAACCCGCGTAAATAGTGAAAAATGGTGATTTTAACTGGTTTCTTTCTTATTTTTCATTGATCTTTCAACCAATTTTCATCAAACTTAACAACTGCTTTACAAATATATATACATTTTTACATCCCTGGTCACAAACTGAATTTCAAAAACTGCAAAATAATTGTGATTTGAAGTGGGTCTTCATGTCCTAGGCTAACTTTGATTGAATAAATACAGACTACTTCTGTTACATCAGCAACTGCATTAATTCAAAATGTTTTTAATGAAAGTACTTTAAAGTAATTGAAGAAGATATACTCTGTTACATCTAAACATGAGGCTGTTTTTGCTCCATTCTAATTGAATGCTTTTTCTGGTTGACCAGCTGGGTATGGCTGCTAGTATGAACTGGGATCAAATAAGGATTAGATTTCTGATAAATATTTTGCTATCTATAAATGTGCATCAAACACACTTTATTATAATAGCATTTTTTATAAAACCCATACTTAAAGAAACTAGGCTATATCTACCAGCAATCACAACCAGTGTAACTTAAATTCTTTCACTCTCACGTGAAACTTCCCCAAATTGGTATGCAATGTCAGTCGCTATCTACTGTCCTTCTGATTACTCTTTTTCTCTTTCTGCCTATTATTAATGTTTCTGTTCCTAATTCTTCTGCCCCTTGTAAACCCTTTGGTCTTAGTGACTTTATTGCCTTGCATGGAGTAATACTGATTTAAAAAAAAAAGCATACCAGAGGTCACGACTTGGGTGAAAAAAATAACTTAAGTCAAAATAACCACGCTATAAAATGCAAATAAATACTACCTGTTGCCTATTACAGTATTTATGATATGTATGTACAGTATCCTGAATAAAATAATTAATTTCCACCTTATCTTCCAGCATTAGCACTTGCACTGGAACTTTTCTTTGGAGCCATGGGTAAAAATGTATTCTAAATCACAACTGAAATGTAATTGAAAGAACGTCAATGGCAGAGCACAGATGCAAACAAGTTTGAATTCAAAATCTGTGTTGGAGCAGAAAACAACTCACAAGTGCTGCCTATTGGCAGGAAAGTGAAATAAGACCATCTGCTGAACATGTTAATATACTAATTTTTTGCATTTGATGATTTTATTATATATATATATATATATATATATGTGAGTGTGTGTGTGTGTGTGTGTGTGTGTGTGTGTGTGTGTGTGTCCATCCCATAATATTATTTTTAACTTTATTTCAATATGATTTTATATGTGTTTCTTGTTATTTTAGTATTTTACCATTTTTAATATTTTTAATGGCTGACATAAACTTGAGTAAGACAGCCTAAGGCAAGTTTTATTTTTCTATATAATAATTAAGAAAAACCGACATATCTTTGGAAATAAAATAATTAACTTCCATCTTATCTTTCAATGATATATCTTTATGGGTAGCACTTGAACTGGGACTTTTCTTCAGGGTCATAGGCAAAAATGTATTCTAAATCACAACTGAAATGTAATTGAAAGAACATCAACAGCAGAGCACAGATGTAAACAAGTCTGAATTTAAAATCGGTGTTGGAGTGGAAAACAACACACGAATGTCACCTGTCAGCAGGATTTTGAAATATGAACATCTACTGAACATACTTTATTGTACTAATAGTTGTGCTTTTATGATTCTATTATATATATATATATATATATATATATATATATATATATATATATAGTATACATAATATTATTTAATTTTTTCAAATATAATTTCATATGTGTTTATTTTTATTTTAGTGTTTTGACATTTCTAATATTTTTAATGATCAACCTAAAACAAGTTTTATTTTTCCATATAATATTTAAGGAAAACCAATATATCTTTGAAAATGACTTAACTCGAAATGACTTAAGTTCAGATATCACTGTACTTGTATTTGAGTAGACACTCCGTTTATTTATTAAACAGTATATTGATTCTCATCTACCAGACTGAATATCTGAGAAATCTTATGAGAAAAATATACGCTCTTTGGCAGGATTCAGTGCCAGTAGATGAAAATAAATAAATATACTGTTTAATAAATAATATAAGTATCCATTAAAAATAATGTTTAAGTAATAAAAATATGTTGTATTAATAAATAAATATACTGTTTAATAAATAATATAAGTATCCATTAAAAATAATGTTTAAGTAATAAAAATGTGTTGTATTAATGAATAAATAAAATAAATCCATTCCTTTCTTCTTTTTGTATTTTCGGTTTTATTTTATTTCAATTAAACAGATTATATTTTCCCATTTATTTTCTCAGTTAAAGCAACTAAAAAGGTTTGAACAATGTTTATTCACAATATGATGCATGTCATCAGTCAGAGTTTTGAAGTATGGGAGGCAAACAATAGCAAATTTTACAATGTCAAGTGACAAAAGCAAACTGTAGGAAATGCAATTCAGTTGGCTCTTCAGATTGAGACATTCAAAAGTTCCATTTGCAGAATTAAGATTCATTGCAGGTGAGCACGCCATAGAATTCAGATGCTGACTAGAATTAAAGCTATTATTTAAATTTTTATTATTAAAATACATAGCATGCTATCGAATCTTATCTAAATATGTGCCCCGAATTTTTTCCAATTACTGCCTTATCAAGCCAAGATATATGACTACAAAAATGTTCAAAAATTATAACAAAAATCCAGTGTTATTCAAAATTAAATTTCTGGCACACATAATGAGAAAAGAAAGCCTAGAGAATTTAACACTCACACAACATATTGAAAGTTAAAATGCATCAAAATTATCAACAGATATATGTTTATATTTTCGATTAGAGCACACTTCAAATTCTCTCTTGAGAAACACTTAAAATTACTTAATTTATGTCAATTTTGCATGAAAATGAAAGATTATGAGGTGCCTTTTAGACACTTGCTGCTTTTTTTTTTTTAATATAAAGGCAAAAATGTCTGGCAAGCAACAAAAAGGTATGTACTGTGTATGGTGAAGGTGCTTTAGCTGATAGAACTTTACAGAAGTGGTTTGCTAAGTTTAGAGTTGGTGATTGTAGCTTTATTGATGAAGAACTCTCAGGCAGACCACCACTACAAATGACAACCAAATCAAGATATTGAGAATAACCCACATCACACAACACATGAATTGTCAGAAATGCTAAATTTATCAATGAGCACATCATAAAGCTTGGGTACTGAAATTGCTATGATGTTGGATAACACATGATCTGAGTGAAAAGAATCTTTTGGATCATATTTCATCTGTGATTTGCTGTAGAAATGCAGTGAAAATGCACCCTTTTTGAAGCAAACTGTGAAGGTTGATGAGAAATGAAAGATTTACAACAATGTTCAGCAAAAAAGGTCCTGCGGTAAGCGATATGAGCCAACTTTAGCCACTTCAAAAGCAGGTCTTCATTCTAAGAAAGTCATGCTGTGCATCTGGTGGGATTGGAAAGGAATCCTGTACTATGAATTCCTGCCAAGTAACCAGTCAATTCATTCCAAAAAGTACTGCTCACAACTGGATGAATTAAAGGCATCAATTCAAGAAAAATGCCCAGAACTGGCAAACAAGCAAAAATTGCTGCAACTTGGCTGGGATGTGTCACCTCACTTGCCACATTCGCCAGTCATTTTGGATTTTCATTTATTCAGGTCCTTGAAAAATAATCTCAATGGTAAAAATTTTAATTCTTTGGATGGCATAAAAAAAAGAAAACACCTTAATGAGTTCTTTGCCAAGACATTGCTGAAATTCTGAGAAGATGGAATCTTTAAGTTGAAGGAAAAATGGAGAAAGGTTGTGCAACAAAATGGTTCATATTTAGTTGAATAAATATTTAATGTCATAATTTTGTTTTGTTTTAATTTTCCTTAAAAATTGGCATAAACTTTCTGATCAACTCGATATATAACACATAAATTAGTCCCAAACTAAGTTAAATAATAATTTGCATAAAAAAATTTCAAAAACATCACTGACTCATTTTTGTTTATGAGACATTGAATTATGTCACTTTGTGTTCTCCATAGCTTACCTGACTTTTCAGCTAACCTGATGAATGTACCTAAATTTTGAAAAATCATTAATATTTTTGCTCTAGTATGTAAATACTTGTTACAAAATAAAATCGTTACGTTTGCTTTGATAAAATCTCTCCAAGAACAAAACATGTCAGCTAAGTTTTCCTTTTTCTCTTTATTCGCAATCACAGGAAAAAAATGGACAGATTAAGTTTGACAGGTAAATATAAATGTTCATAAAGGCTGTACATGTGTATATATGTATTAGGTATGTGGGTGGTATAATGGATAGTGTCTCAGGATGAGAAATTAGAGGGATGAGTTCAAATTGCAGTCAATTCCCTTCTGTGCAAAGGAAAAGTTATGAAGCCATCTCTTTGCCTCCCTTTAGCTATGAATAAAATAGTAGAGCAGACTTGGCTCTTTCTTCCTAGGTTGGCAACCAGTCTAGGAGAAAGACAATTCTAAATACAAAACATGAGAAGAATCATTTAGAGACCTTGTAGCCTTGTAGTATTTGGTTCTCCCAAAAAATGTGGTTGGTTTTGCACAAGCCCTCACCACTATGATTAAATTATAGGTGTGGGTAATCAGGTTGTTCAATGGCTTACAGCTGTCATAATATTGAAACTGCCATTTTGAAATGTCAATATCTTGATTATGTCATTATTTTCTCATTGTACCACATGTGCTATCCATTTTAGTTGTTACTGCTGTTGGTAGTCTTCAAATGAAGTGGTTTCTTTTTTTTGGTACAGTTCTTTGTTTGTGATTCTGTAACACCAGTCTACTAGGCTTGAAGAAAGGGTGAAAGTCTGTCAAC
This sequence comes from Acanthosepion pharaonis, assembly GCA_903632075.3. Classification (NCBI taxonomy): domain Eukaryota; kingdom Metazoa; phylum Mollusca; class Cephalopoda; order Sepiida; family Sepiidae; genus Acanthosepion; species Acanthosepion pharaonis. The sequence goes on along the minus strand of CAHIKZ030001750.1, from coordinate 196,422 downwards.
ATCATTTTTAACCACTGATCTGAAAACAGTTTATACAGCCAACAGTTTAGTTATTTCTGAACAGATGTGCACCACTGATGACATGCATATAAAAGTTTGTTGATCTAACTAGGCTATTAGATGTTTCTGTAATTCAGGAAATAAAACTTTCAACTTCAATAACTGTTTTTATTTCATGTCTGTTAGGCATTCCGTGTACATACACATGCCATCATACTGAGTGATAAACATAGTCACATGCACCTACATAAATATGTCCACATATTTAAAACTACGCACACATCATCTTCTATAAAAGAATATAAGAAGACCTCAACCAAGAGAATTTAAATAAACCCTTTTGAAATGCCCAATTATTCACCATTTTTTCTTAACAAATATGAAATTTCAATTCCTAATGAATAAAATAACTTCTTTCCAGTTTGATTCAATTCAGCATGAAAATGGATATTTTACTTGTTTTTCTTCTTTAAATTTCTGTTCAAAAACTGAACAAAGAGTAAAGTTATTTGTTGATAGTTTCATCCGAACAGGAAATTTTTTTTTTGTTATGGGAAACAAATATTTGGGGCTGATTGTTTTCAAATGAAGACCAGTTTAAAAAAGATAAAAATTTCTGATGTTAAACAAGAATTCATCAGCATTAGCAGAGTCTTTTTCAAAGAATTCTCAGAACTGTAGATAAAATTTCTTCAGATCTTTTAGCACAAATCCATTTCACAGAAATTCAAGGGGAAATAACTCTCTACCAAAAATTATTGTTCACTCAACACAAGGCCAAAGTGTCACCCAAAGTAAAGGATTACTGAATAGGGATGTTGCAATAGAGGGGGAGCAAGGGTCACATATTATAAGGATATGCTGGATAGATAATGGTTGACTCTCAACGAGAGGTTTAGATCTTTGTGATCAGAGAAGCATCCCATCTGGAGTCTATTCTACATTGATAATGTTCTGGAGAAGAAGCTCTCTGAGTTGAACTTACTCCATACCAATGGAATATGAAAGGAATTAAGATGATGAACACTGTACTCAAGGACACTTTTGTAGATTGCAAGTGAGCCTTTGTATATTTGCAATATATATATATATATATATATATATATATATATATATATATATTGATTGTGGGATTTTTGTTCAAATTGTTGATCATGTTAGATAACATGCCCTATCCCAGAAACTCTAAGGCTTGCTCAGCATGATTAGCAGTATAAACTACAGGTTGGCTCTGTGGGTGTTGAACAAGCACAAGTGTGCCATTGGCTAGCTACTTTAGTTAATGGGTATACTTGAATATGAGTAGCCTGTTATTTTATATATATATATATATATATATATTCACAGTGGGTAGCAAAAGTATTTAACACATTGTTTTTTCTATAAATTTCACAATAAAAAATTGTTAAGTTTGAATGATACTTACTTCAAATATTTTTATGAATACTGTCTAACATAAAGGAAAATTGAGAAACATTGTTTTTATGTAATTTTATTGCCAATTTTCAAATTTGACTGTGTGCAAAAGTATTTAACACCTATACAAATAATACCGTAAAAGGGCTATTTTAAAACTATTTTCAGTTATTTTGATATGGTTTGTACTTCAACCAATCACAGATTATCTTCAGAATATGTATTAATCAAGCACGTCACTTTGATTGACACATAGTGATAACATGTCTGATACAGTACAGACTGTCCATCTATCTAAACTTATAAAAATGGTTAAAACGAAACAATTGTCTAATGATATGCAACATAAAATTATAAAGCTGCACAAAGATGGTAAGTGGCATTGAAAAATTGCTCAAGATTTAAATTTGCTTGAGGGTGATGCTGTCCAAAAGTAGAAAAAAATATGATACGAGTGAAAATATTCAAAGGAGTGGTCGTCCGCGTAATTTAAATGAGGCTACTGAACGATATATAGCCCAGAATTTTTGACTCAAAGAGAAATTCAGATTGATCTGAAAAATGTCAGAATTGAAGAAAGTAAAGCTACAATTAAGAGATCACTGAATCATACAGGCCTGTATTCTAGATCAACAAGAAAGACTCCACTATTAAAATGTAAGCATAGGCAAGCCTGTTTGAAATTTGTTAAGAATTATGAACTTGAACTGGAAGAAAGTTATTTGGCAAGATGAAATGAAAATTGAGCCTTTTGGGAGAAACATGTGCACCCAAGCATGGAGGAAAAAATCAACTGAATACAACCCAATAAACACCATCCCAACAGTCAAATATAGGGGTGGAAGTGTAATGACTTGGGATTGTTTTTCGTATAATGGAGTAGGAGAAATGGAAGTCATCGAAGGAAGAATGAATGCAGCAAAATACAAGCAAATCTCATCAACCCATCTACTAAAAAGTACAATAGGTTTGGGGCTTGACCGAGATATTGTATACCAAGAGGACAATGATTTAAAGCCCATGGCTAAAACAACTCAATACTGGTTCAATAAAAATGGAATTGATGTTATAGAATGGCCTAGCCAGTTACCGGATCTCAATCCAATAGAAAATTTATGGAAAAAGTTGAAGCTGAGAGTACACACAAGAGATCCAAAAAAATATGAAGGAACTGAAGAAAGTCTGTGAAGAAGAATGGGTGAAACTGCCAAAATCTTCATGCAAGAAGCTCACTGAGAACAACAAAAGACAACGAGAAGCAGTATGGCAGAAAAGAGGACATGCTACTTAATATTAACAAATTATGTAAAATACTTTTGCACACAGTCGAATTTGAAAATTGGCAATAAAAATACATCATAACAATGTTTCTCAATTTTCCTTTATGCTTAGTTAGATAATGTTCATAAAAATATTTGAAGTAAGCATAGTTAAAATTTATTGTGAAATTTATAAAGCCCAGTGTGTTAATACTTTTGTTACCCACTGTATGTGTGTGCGTGTGTATATATATATATATATATATATATATATTTCATCCTAAAAAAACCTTGCCACCACTTTAAGGTTCCATGTAATAAATTATTTCACCACAGCCCTTTTAAAAGGCTCTGGATCATCAGACTTTACTTCCAAAGGTTGAAATGAAAAATCTAATGTTTTTATTCAAATTTATTTGCTCTGAATTTACATTGAGCTCTCTGGATATCATCCTCTACCCATACGGATATATTATATACATACATATATAGATGACTATAAAATAGTTAGAAATAACCACATATGGATTCACAATTATTTCCACTCAATAACCTCTAGAATAATTTGAAACATAAACACCTACCAAGTAACTGTCAGTTTGATACAACAGACATCAATAATAATACTGCACTATTGACCAGCATACATAGTCTAGACAAAACACAATACACATGGCCTAAAGATTGTGTTGAAGTATGAAACAAACTGTTATTACTTGGTGTTGACTTCTGTGTACATTTTCATATTTACATATGCTCTGTCTCTGATTTTGAGCAATTTTACTCATAATTACAGCATATCTTAAAATTATATATATATATATATTGATAATATTAGTGGTAAATATACACATGCAATCATATATCTGAAATGTATAAATTTACATACATACATTTATATTTGTATAAAAAATAATTCCAAGAGGATACAATCCAGGTAGAACTCAATGTCTAGGACAGAGTAAGGATATAATAAAAAGGCTTAAACACTAATATTCCATGGTCATAATTTATTCCATTGGAATCGTAAATACGATCCAATTCATCAGACCTACAAATTCAAAAAGAAAACAGAAAAAACAACTCCAGGAATAAAAAATAAAATTTAGTGAGAGTGTATATATGAGAGTGTGAGACGAATGTTAGAGTAAAAGAAAGCTATAGGGAGGGGTAACAAACGAGAGAAGAACAGAAAGGTCTAAAGATGAAGGGGGGATTAAAATTTAACAGAGAGAAGTTTTAAAGAGGGGAGTTAAAGACGGTTAAAGTGAGAGAAATATGAATGTTCTCGGATGTCTAATACATTAAAGATGTAACCAGAAAAGACACATTTTGTGGTGACATACACACAATAGACAATATAATCTTAAAGGTCAACACAATCTTTAGGCCATGTGTTTGTGTTATATATATATATATATATATATATATATACACACACACACACAAACAATATATATTTACACACAAACTATATATATATATATATATATATATATATATATATATACACAAACACACGCAAACAAGTTTGATTCAAGTGATCTGACAAGGTCTGTCTGTTTAATTTTTATTTAGTTTTTCAATTTTCAAATAAAGAGTACTGTATTTATTTTTAACCAAATATCCAGTCTTTAATGACTCACAAAATATTCTATTGATAAACGTGATCTGACACCAATGGTCATGACATATCAAACATCTTTTTCTACCAAGATTCCTAACTGGCAGCAAGCCAGTCCCTTTTGCAGGCACCTTCTCAGGCAAATTTGTGTTTGTTCAACACCCACAGAACCTACCTGTGGTTCATATTGTATCTATGCTGAGTGGACATTAGTTACACTTTCTGAGAGAGAGAGAATTAGTGCTCCTTTCTATTCATGATTGACTCATTCATATAAGGTTCTACTTGACGTAAAACGGGGGATTGGTTTCCTATTGTCATTAAATAATAAAGGGACCCTCCTAGGGTTAATATATATAAATATCCTCCCTTAAATGCCATGCGTGATGTACACTTGGGTGATCCTATCTCTTTTCGATTCATGATTGCTTTATTTCTATAAGGTTCTACTGGACATAAAGTGGGTGATCGGTTTCCTATTGTTATTAAGTACTAAAGTGATCACCCTAGAATAACTAGCTATTAATATCCTTCCTTAGGTGTCATGTAGGAGGCACAGTGAAGTAATGGAAAGTGGCTTGGATTGAGGAATCGGAGAGTCAAGTTCAAATTCCACATGAATTCATTCCATTACATTCACCTTCATGCTAATACCCTTGGGAAAGGTATGAATCTTCTTCTTCTCCCTCCAGCTATGGATAAATAGCAGGGCAGATTGGGTTCTATAGCCTTGGATGGTAACTGGTCTACCGTAGAAAGAAATGGCAACCTGCTGCATGAAAGATCTGCTTCGCCAATCATGTATCTTTCGATACATGATTGCCTAAGTGTGTATCATGCATGGCACATAACTGACTGACAGGTGTCATGTGTGATGTACACTTGGGTGATCATCTCACTTTTCAATTCATGACTGACTTGGCAGAAGAATACCCTCAGTAGGTTACTGTTACTGTGTTAGATTGGTTGCAAACCAAGGCTACAGAATACAGTTTGTCCTGTTATTTAACCCATAGGTGGTGGGAGAAGAGATGGAATCATACATTTCCTGAGGATATTTGCATGTAAGTGAATGTAACAATCTCAACCAGAATTCAAACTCAGCTCTCCAATTTCTCATTCCAAACCATTATCATCACACCACCTGCATATCTATACTTAGACCACCTGGTATTCCCCAGAAATCTACAATCTAGATATTGACCAGGCTCAACATTGCTTAACTTCAGTGGACCTGAATGTGGTTTTAGAGTTATCAGGCATTAATTTATGTGAAATAACCCGAAGTATTTCAAATACCCATCTGCTGCTTTTCTTTTTACCTTACTTTTTTTATTTAAAAAAAAAAAAAAAATTCTCATGACCTTTGGACTATTCGAGGCGTCTTCATCGTGAAACAGATTGATCAGAAATTAGGAAAGCAACTTGAAAAGAGAATTTTAATAAGGAGAAAATGAAGCAAGCTGAATTCTTCAACTCTAATGGGAAATCAGAACATCTTAATAGAAAATAAAACTTTTTAAGAATCAATAATGAGAGAAATGCTTTTCCATTTCACAGAGTTTTCATTTTATGCAACAACTGCTTCTCACATCAGTTTACCTTTATCAGCAACAAAAGCTGAAGATTCCTTCTAGTTTTTTTAGCAGATTGATTTTGTTTAGTGGCATATCAACCTCTATGAGTCATTTAATACTGAAATATAAATATTTTCAGCTAAGTATATTTTTAACACAAATGCATGCCTTCAACTTCAGATAAAATATATTGATGGTAATTCTGCTACAAAACGTATTGTTGGTAATTTTACTATGAATAAGTATTATTGGTAATTTTACTACAAAATGTATTGTTGGTAATTTTACTATAATTTTTTTTTTTATGCTTTCATAGTGTTTTGTTTTTGTCTGGGTGTTCATTATTTACCCACAGCTGGGTTTCTAACACATACTACTATCCCAAGTGAGGATGGACTGGGGAACAATAATAATTAAGAGGTGGTTCCATTCTCCTTAAAATTTCCAATCACCTTATCAGAGTCCTTGCTGCCAGATGTAGTTTAACATCACACCCAGGACTCCAGTTATTTTCTTTTAATAAATTGCTTCATTGTCCTAAATTATTTTTAAGTTTACAAGTCAAAGGTTATATTCCAAGTAGGTCTGAACCTCAAGGAAGTGTTCCAATACTCTATAGCAATCAATACTGCTGCTTCTTATTTTATAATAAACTGTATAAATTTAAAATTGTATAAAGAGAAAAAATGGTATGTACCCTTAGACGTGAACAATGAAACGAGAATAATCTTTCCCTATAGATTAAATAAAGTGTTCAATTTGAAATTCATTAAAGATTACTTAGATCAGCAAGCACCTGAAGAAAGCTAAAGAGCACACTGGCTGAAATATTGTAATAATAAAAACAAAGATGGGGATATTAGTCAAGTAATAAATAATGTACATAATGATTTATCCCTCATACCAGAAATGTATTTAACTTTGAGCTTATTTCTTTGACATTTTCATTCTTTGAAACAAGAATGCCTTGTTGATAGTGCTACTGGTAAAAAGACTAGATATAACTGAAGAGTAAAAAAAAAGATGAGATATCCCTAGACATGTACAGTGGAATAAGAACAATCTATCTTCATTGATTGAATAAAGGGTTCGGATACCCAGATTGACCGACAACTTAAGAAAGCCATAAGGAACAACAGTTGAAACATTGTGATTATAGCAAAGATGAAGACATTAGTATGACTGTAAATAATGTAAATAGTGATAGCTTCTCATTTCATATGTTCAGAGAGGTTTCAGCTGATTTCTTAGACTTCATCATTCTTTGAAGGTAGACAGTGCAACTGGAAAAACGACAAGCCACAAGGGAACAGTGCAACAAAAGGAACAAGATCTCTCTAGGCACAGACAATACTCTGTCCAGTATAAATTAAATAAATATTTCACTTCAAAATGCCATGAAGTTTATTTGGATTCACAGACACCTAAATAACTCGAGAGTTCAACAGCTGAAATGTTGTGATAATAATAACAAAAGATATGGATATTAATCTGATTGTAAATAATAATAAAAATAATTCCTCATTCCAGAAATTCAGACAATAGAAAAGTGCTAGACAAAGAGCTTCCACCGATAGGGTTCAAATGTGCCTCTGAGTCCTTGTTAGAGAAGAATTATTTTCCACCTTCCAACCTCTCTCTCACAGGTGGGATGTGAAAGCCTTTCACTGCTCTTTTGCGACTTCCATGGAAAGTACTCTGACAAACTACATTCCTTTGTTTCGCCAAATCTAACCTTCAGAGCTAGGACCCAACATGCCATTTACATAGTAGCAAACCACTCACATTTCCTCTGTATTCCATTGGTGAGAATTAGTATATTCCTTGGTTCCACCATGTCTAATTTTTATGGCTCAAACCCGCCATGCCACTTACATTTGTAGAAAACCACCTACATTCCTTCTGTATTCCATTGGCAATGAGTATTACATTTCCTGGTTCCACCAGGTCTGAACTTCACAGCTAGGACCCACCATGTCTCTTACATAGTGGCAAATTATCTACATTCCCTCTGCATTCCATTGTGAGAAGTTCCACTCAAACAGCTTATTTCCACAAACCACTGCTCTGTGGAATGGACTTCCAAGAAGATGTTTCTCTGATCACCACAATCTTAACCTGTTCAAGTCTAGAATTAACTGTTATGTTCTCTTCAGATTCATATAAACTACCCCTAAATGTAACCATCTACCGTGAGTGGCCCCCAGACTTTGTACAGGATGAAGCTTACTGAAAAAAAAAAAAAAAAATTGAGTAATATGTAAAACAAAATGACAGGTTTCATGCCTACTGAAAATGAAAAAAAAAAAAAAAATCACTAAAGTTTTTTTCTAACCCAGTAGAAAAGAGTCTCTCAGAAAACAATTGGATATATTTTTTTCAGATGAACGTAGTTTTCTAATGGTTAACTTTGTAAAAGAAATCAATGATCTAAATTTGAACTCAGCCAAGTTCATTTTCATACAAATGTCCTTATGAAATGCATGAATCCATCTCTTCTCCACTGCCCCATCTATGGGCTAAATAGCAGCTCTGATTATGTTCTCTTGCTTTGAGGTTGCAACAACTCTAGAAGGAAGGGGTGTGTTCTGTCAGGTTAAAATGACCTAGACACACCACTGCTGCTATGGCTGCAGTAGATGTGATCAGGGCTGGTGCAAGGGTTTTGCTACCCTCACCTGCCAACTTTACTACATTTCAATTTTCATAAGGTAGAATTCATACAAAATACAAATTTTATTTAACTAAATTAGAGACACTGCATTCTGATTTTGATTGTCTTCTTCATCCAACACTCCATTATCAATCCAGTATTTTATTTCATTTTCAGTCCTCATCTCATCAGATTTAAACAGCACAGCAATTTCCTCATCATTTTGCATCACTCTCACTTCACTAAATTTACTGAAATCAATCCATCCATTACTGCCTTCAGATTCATATTTAATAATTTAACAGTGCTTATAATTTCTAATGGCTTTCCAAGCACAACTCAATATCTTGCCAGAAATATACTTACTGCTATAAGAAATATATTGCTTGAAAGCATTGTTAAACAGTCACTTTTCTTTCAATGATTCATCATTGCCTTCTACTTAAGGACACAAGGAGTAGGTAATGTGTTGAAGTAGTTTTTATAAGTTTAATTCATCTATATATAAAATTCTGTGACTTCTGTCAGTCCGTCAAACCCTCTGAAATAGTTATACACTGGCCGATCAAAACCAAATTATGCGGAGAAGTGCAAACAGGTAAAGGGATACAAAGTACAGTTGGTTTTACTAGGGTTCGTAGCTTTGTACAATAAATTTCCATTAATTATTTTGGAAAAATTGAAAATTTTATTATTTAACATACAAAATACTCCTACTATTTTAACAATAATTTAATGAGAATTTGTTATTCTAATAATAACAAATTTTTATTTAATAATGCAACATTGTTTTTTTGCATATCTTTTAAGTTTTTATATATAAGAATCCTGTTTGCTAAAACTATAAACAAATTACAAGGCCAAACGGTTCAAAAAGTTGGAATTTGGCTCCAGAAAGAAATATCTTCACATAGTTGTATGCTGCATGCTCAAGAGTAAGAAATCATAAGAATTTATTCTTTGCTGTTAAAAATGAAAAAAAAGAAATTTTCTTAAATAATAGTTTACCATGAAGTCCTATAAAATTAAAGAGATTATTAAACCACAAAATAGGTTTATGTCAAAGTATTTTTCCAAACAAATCAGCTTATTCAAATTTCATTGATTGGTTTGCGAAATTGAAATGTAGAGTTTGTAAATCTTGACAAAAAATGTTAGTGATAACTTCAACAATACTAAATTCTGTGAGGATTTCAGCATGTGTCAACATATTACAAAAACATTCTAGTTGTTAAAATTCCTCAAAATTTTTGCTTTCTTCATTGACTTACAGCATGTTAGCAGAAGAATATTATATTCAATAATATTTGACAGGATTTGGCACACTGGTATTCTTCACAAGTTGAAAGGTTATAGTAATGATAGAGAAATGTTTCCTCTGATTCAATCTTTCCTATCAAATTCCAAAATGAAAGTTATCTTGAATGGCCACTTTTCTAGATCTTTTTTATTAATGAAGGAGTTAACAAGGGCTCTATTCTTGTACCTACATTCTTCAAAACTTTTATCAATGACATTGCTGATGTTATTAGTTCTCAATTTGTTATCTATGCTGATGACAAAACTATTTATTCCTGTCTTAATGGTAATTCTGATTGGTTAGATAAGGTAAAATTAGCAGCTGAGCTCAAAAAAATAACCTACTATCTCTTGTTAACTGGGGCAAGAAATGACTTGTTAATTTTAACATTTCCAAAGCAAAAATGCTTTTTTTAATAATCTGAGAGAACCTTTTTGGCGATCTCTTGGGCTAACATTTTTTACCAACAGGAAGTCGAAAAATTATATTGAATCAATTGCTAAATCTGTTAAGAAAGTTGATTTGAGCTAGACAATTTTTCTCACCATAATTTATCTTACACCTTTATAAGTTGATCATTCATCTATGGATTGAATATTGCTGCCACATCTGGTTTGATGCTTCTGCTATATCTTTAGAGATTCTTGATAAAATACAAAGCCGACTCTGCAAGGTTATTGGTCCTGACTTGACATTGCTGCTTCATTCACTTTCCCACTGTTGTACTAGTGCTTTTCTGCATGATATCCATAAATATTTTCATGGTAATTGCTCTGAAAAGCTTTCCTCTTTGGTACCTAGACTTTATACAGTTAATTGTACTACTAGATTGGCAGCAAGATCTCATCATTTTACAGTCACAATTGCTAGATGGAACCATAATTTTAATGCTTGTTCTCTTGTACTTCTCACTTGTGCAACTCTTTTTCAGTTTCTTGCTTTCTAGTCAACTTTGATATTCAAAAAATTAAATGCAATGTCAATCGTTATCTACTGGTTTTTTTTTATTCTTTTCTTTTATTGTCCTTTTACCTTAATAATTTTTTTCTCTCATATTCTTTGACACTCAAATACCCCTTGCATCTTAGTGGCTTCATTGTCTTGCTTGGGGGAAAATTATTATAAAAGAATAGTAAGAACTTTAATATCATTTTTGACAACAAGAATAAAATCTAGTATGAATATTCTGCTGGACAAAGTGGGGGATAGGTTTTCTATAGTCATTAAGTAATAAACTGAACCCCCATTAATTAAAACATATTAATAATTAGAAACAAATATAAAAACATTCTTATAATAGCCGTTAATTGTTATTTTTTTGTCTTAATTCCTATTCTTTTATTGTTCTCTCTGCTTAATAATGTTTTCTTCTACTCAGTCTCTCACACTTTGTAACCCTTTGGATCTTAGTGGCTTTATTGCCTTGCTTGGGCTGAAATAGTTAAAAGAAATAATTAGCACTCATACTCTCACTCCAACATCGGAAAATTAAATACTTTAGTTATGGAATTGGGTTACCATCTATGAAAGTAAAAGCTTCTGAGGATACCTGCGGAGACTCCAGACAAATCCATGACCAATCATTACTACAAAAAGTTGTTGAACAATCAATGACCAATCAATATCCAATACTGTACAGTTTTACAATTCATTGATCAATGTCTGGAATATTATTTCTTTTGTCACTTTATTCATACATCCCATGAAAAGAAATCCCAGATGTTATGGTAGACATGCTGAAATCAAGTCAGGGTGACCTAACTGATTGCCGGATTGCTCCTAATTAAAACTAAAAGGTGGGCAACCAAAATTTACACACAAGTAAATGACGGGTGTAAGGAAATGGAATAAATTTCAGTAAGGCAATAGTTTTCTTTTTATATAACTCAGTAAGAAATGAGAGAAAATACACTAACATGCATTCTAAAGAAAGAAGACATTAAAAGTTAGAAATTGTGGGGGTGATATACACATGTGTGTGTGTGTATGTGTATGTGTGAAAATATTCAGTCACTAAGGGGAAATATATTCCCATGCCTAGGATAAGCCTGGTGATGTTGTCATTTCTACCACATGTTAGAAGGAAAAAAGAGAAAAGAGGATGAAGACAGGAAGTGTCCCATTTTTATAAGTGCTTGACAGCATTAGCTAACGTCTGGATAAAATTAAGTGGAGGTAACCCACAAGCCTTCTTCTTTGGTACCCTGATTTTATGAATTTAAGTGCAGTACTAGATTGGCAGCTAGGTCTCATTCATTTTGCTAGATGTAACCATAAGTTCTTGCTTGTGAAACTCTCTTCCAACTTCTTGCTTTCCAGTCAACTTTGATCTTCAAAAATTTAAATGCATTATTAATCATTATCTTCTGCATTAATTCCTGTTCTTTTTTTGGACACTCTCTTTAATAATGTTTTTTTTCTTTCACACTCAGTAACCCCTTTGCATCTTAGTGGTTATCACCTTACTTGGGGTGAAATGATTAAGAAATAGAAAACCTTTCATGTCTGAACATTTGACTATGACTCAAGACGGAAAATACATATATTTTGGTTAGATCCAGTGACTAGACCCAAAAATTTGTGAGTTCACTCACAGTTTATAACAGTGGGGAATCAAAACTTGGAGAGTTGGGTTAAAGGGAAATAACTGAGACATCCAGAAGAGGTATGGCGTGTGGAACTAGAACAATCTACCCTGGTGGATGAAATAAAGGGTTCAGGTAAAAATTCCAATCAACTGAAGAAGGCCGGTGTGTACAACGGCTGAAACATTGTGAACATGACAATGAAGATGAAGATAACAGTTCGAATAATGTATATAATGTAAGTTTGTTTTCATTTGTTCTTTAATATGGTAGTAGCAGCAGCTGTTGCATAAATCAGCAGAATTTGTTACCTCCCTTTGGTATTTTTTACTGCATCATTTATGAACATTATTTATGAACAAGTAACAAACTATTTTGGCATACTTTTGAATATTTATGATACAAGTGGGTGGTAGAATATTTTTCCACATGAAAGTGGGTGATGACGCAAAAATGTTGGGAAACCCTGATCTAAACTATAATTTTAGAAAATGAAAATTTCACTGAAATATGTTGGGAACTTTCCAAGTTCTCAACTGAAATTAAGAAAATACAAACTTTGAGCAAAATGGTTGCAACATATGTAAAAAAAAAAAAAAAAAAAAAGGCATCCATTTAAATAGATACCAGGAGAATATGAGTTGACAGAAAAAAATTATTAAATGGACACCTCTGATAATTTACAAGAGGCCAATAGTATAAATGCCATGATGGATGCAGTAATTACATATTTTCACTCTATAGCTTGAAATACTCACTCAAAGTTACTTAAAAAGACACTAATGTTCATATTTTATGATCGTCATAAATTGTGCAAATAATTATATAGTGTGAACTGCTTTCAACTTTTATCAGGTAAAAGTAAATATTACAGTAATAAATCATTGCTGTTTCTTTTTCTTTTTTTGTTTGATAGATTTTTTATAGATTATCAACCCTTTGATTATTTTAAGCCAAAAATTACTTTTTAGATTGTAAGAATTTTTTTTTGCAATAATAATCATCCAGCGATACAAGTTTTACTAATTAACCTTTAGCTAGGTTATGGGAGAAGAGCTGGATACATACCTAATCAGATTTTGATAAACAAACAAGAATATATATGAAGTGGGGGATCAATTCTATATTACAATCAATATATAAACTGGTGCCTTACTTTGTGACCATGATAGTTTCTATACATTTATAACTCAGAGAATGTCAATAAATCTAAAAGGCATACCTGTGTAGCTAATCAGTATTTCATTAATTAAACTGATTCATTTTCTACTGCTTATCAATCCATTACAGGTTATTTAAAACCAGAAAATAGTCTTAGATTTTAAGAAATTTTTTTTTTAGATAATAATAGTTTAGTGATACAAGTCTTACTAATTAACCCATAGATGGGGGAGAAGAGGATGATTTATACCTTTCTTTTGCATGTTAGTGAATATGATGAAACCAACTGGAACTTAGGTCTCCAATTAAAATTTCTGTGCCATTATACATTACACCACTTACCAAGCTTACTGCATCTGGTATTCCGAAGTGGTCACCCATCCAGGTACTGACCAGGCTCAACATTGCTTATCTTCAATGATCATATGGGAACTGGTGTTTCAAATGGATATGGCTGTAAGCCATAGTATCCAATAACACTTGTCCAAGATTATTCTACTTCTCTAAGATAAATGTATTGGTAAAATGCACTTGTTCTTTTTTTTTTTCTTTTTTTTTTTAGATAATATTAATTATTTCACCCAATATAGAAATAGTCTGCTTCCAATTCTCAAAATTGTCCACTTTTGGTGACCACATTATGAACAGGCACTAGAATGTTTGATAACCATGTTCTGTCATGAGAGTCTAAGAGGGAAAACAACACTTTTCAAGAATAATATTAAACAAGGAAATTGTTCCAAGTTCACACAGGCATATGTATCTTTTTCTTTTATGTACCATATCCCTTCAAGACGTAGGCGATCATAGCACTACACATCTTCCTGTCCCTTGTAGTTCTTAATAAATTTAGTCTCCTCGTTATTTCTCCCAAACCCTATTCTACCATCCATTTACTCAAGCTCATCAAATATGTTACATGTTGCTTTCCTCTATCCTTCTTTCTCACAATCTGTCCTGTGAGTAACACATTTTCCAAGCCCTCCTTCCTCACTATGTGCCCCAGAAATTTCAACTGCCTCTTCCTGATGTTAAGTACACGTTTTCTATTTGTTTCCATTTTCTCCAAAACCTTGTCATTGCTCACATGTTCAGTTCATGGTATCCTTAGCATCTTTCTGTCGAACCACATTTCTGTTGCTTCAAGTCTCTTCTTCATCTGTGAGGAGATTGTCCAGTATTCGATGCCATATAGGAAGAGACATATTATGTAAGAGTTCAGTAATCTTTTCTTTGTTTCTCTTGCTTCAAGTCTCTTCTTCATCTTTGAGGAGATTGTTCAGTATTCACTGCCATAGAGGAGGACTGATATTACATAACAGTTCAGTGCTCTTTTCTTTGTATCTATCTGTTTCAAGTCTCTTCTTCATCTGTGAGGAGATTGTTCAGTATTCACTGCCATATAGGAGGACTGATATTATATAACATTTCAGTGCTCTTTTCTTTGTATCTGTTTGTTTCAAGTCTCTTCTTCATCTGTGAGGAGATTGTCCAGCATTCGATGCCATATAGGAGGAGAGATATCATACAACCGTCCGGTACTCTTTTCTTTGTTTCTAAAACAATTTTTTGGTCTCTTAATACTCTTCTTAGCTTCTGGAATGCACCTTTAGTCATCCCAATACATCCTCGGATTTCAGTGTTTCACTTTCCATACCACGCAGTTACTCAAGGACAGAATCTATTTATGACCCACATGAACAGTATATGGTGAGCTTAAAGTAGGATTGGTAACAAAAAATTGTTCAGCTCACTAAGCAATTCTCCCTTGGGATATCTCAGGCATCAGCAATCGATCTAGACTCTCCCCTTCAAAGGAAGATATCTATTTACACACCCACTACAATGGAATATGGCACTGGGCTGGGTTTCAAGTAGAAATCATACACTGTTCATCATTACTTTTCTTTTGGGACGCTTCATGTATCAGAAATTAATCTTGACCCTGCCCATCCTCATGCAACGGGAGAGGGGCTACCTGAGATTAAAAAAGCTGAAGTTGAATATGCAATGTTTTCTTTTAAATGGAACTACAACAATAGTTGGAGCAAATTGAGAATACACTGACAGATATAGAAAAATAAAGCACAATTAGCCAAGAGAATCCAATGAGTTGAAGTCTCTCCTTGCCAATCCAAAATGATTGGTGATTGCCGACCAAGAAAAAAAGCCAAACTGAGATCATTCACTGCTATCAACATGCAACATATACACAAGTTTATCACCACTGACCTTTGTTGTGTTTTTATGTACCTTAAAACATGTACACATGTGTATACATACTGAGTTTCCCCTGTAAAGATAAGAAAATTTTCTTGTGCAACTATAAGTTGGAGAATTCTAGATTTACTGCTGCTTCCAAGTACTGTGAGATAGAATCTTACACTTCATCCTCTACGAAAAGCCAATGACAACTGGCAATAAATACACAAGCAGTTTAAAACAATTTCTTTTCATTATATGTATTATTTTAATTTCATTTCAGTCCTAATTATGTTAACTGTGTTGTCATGTCCTAGATTATTAGTTTACAATTGCATTAACATAGGTGAATGACCTAAGTGCTTATTCACAGAAAAATGGCATGAACATTCTGACTTACACGGAAAATCACATTATAACACATTGCATGAACGGAACTCTGTTGTACATTAAGAGCCTGCTGCATATAAAATATACATCCACATATACACTCACTGCATACTACTTTCATTTCTCAATGCTATTTTGCTACTTCAGCTGGTGTTTTTTTTTTTAGCTGTTATATTATTATGCATTACTATTTTTGCAGTAAATGTCGATTTTTCTTTTCCAATTTCCTGATTTACCAATATTTTCATTTCTACCAGAGCTTGCTTTGATATAATGTTTTCTGCAGCTGTGAAGTTCCTTTTTGTTCTCTCTTATAAATTACAGCAATATCGTTACCAAAGAAAAAGGCTTTTTCATTGTTCTGCTGTATCCAGAGCATTTTTTGTTCAATTATTTCTGCTACCATGTAGCTATGTATTTCAATAAAATTAAATGTTTAACCTAAAAATATCTTGAAACATTGGGTTTATATTCCTTGCTGAAATGGATAAAAAGTTTTTTATGCTATTAAATTTAGTAAAACTTTATAAAAATTTTACAATTAATCTCAGGAAAATATATGATAAATTCATCATATTTATTTTTTTTTTTATTAACACAACTTCCTCAAGACAAAAGCTTACAACATCATGTTGAAACATCGATTCCCATACAATCACTAAAGTTAAGCAATGTCAGGCCTGGTCAGCTCCTGGATTGGGAATACCAGGTGCCGTAAGTTTGAATGTGCAGGTGGATAATGGCTCGAGATTGTTAATCAGAGAGCCAAGTTCTAATTCCCATTGGGTACCTTATATTTAATTACATGCAAGTACCCTTGGGAAAGGTATGAATCCACTTCTCCACCCCCAGCTATGGGTTAATTAGTAAGACTTATATCACTGAACCATTATTATCACCACCACAAAACTTCTTACGATTTAAAAATAGTTTCTGGCTTTAAATAACTTGCAAAGTGTCGATAAGTCATAAAAAATGAATGAATCAATCAATAAAACTAAAAAAAAAATATGAAAAATGTCATTACTCTTTTTCCTCAGAGATAGTGGTGGTGGTGGTGGGAGGACAAATACTTGTACACATACAAATTTTTATTTTATTTTATTCCCAACTAATGAATAAACATACTTTTTATATAATTAACTGGACACAGATGCATACTAACTAAATATACATAGAAAACAAAAAAAGAATTTGATTTAATAGAAATAAATCCCATTTATCCATTTTAATGGGTGAAAAAAGTATTCGTACAATACAAAAAAGAATACATAATTTTCATTTAATACTTTGTAGAATCGCCATTATTCACTTCTACAGCAACCAACCTCTTCTTGTAGTTCTCAATTAATGATTTGCATATTTTAGTTGGTATTTTGTTCCTTTCTTCTTCGCATATGGTCTTCAGATCTCGGTTGTTTGTGAGAGCTCTCGATTGGATTTGAATTTTCAAATAACGCCACAGATTCTTGATTGGGTCTAAATCTCTGGACTGACTGGTATTTTTATTATTTTCAGGAAGCCGTTTCTTCGCAGTGTGCTTAGGATCATTATCTTGTTGGAAGATCCAATCAGGAGGAAGTTCAAGATTTTCAACCAAAATCATTAAATTTGCTTCCAAAATATTTTGATATGTTGTGATATTCATTCTACCATCTATTACTGATATGTTGCCAGTACCTCTTGCAGAAAAACTTCCCCAAACCATGATGCTGCCACTACCAAATTTCACTATTGAAACTGTGTCCTTTTGTTTGAAGGCATCGCTATCTTTCTTCCATATATAATTTCTAGAATTATGTCTAAAGAAATCAATTTTGGTTTCATCTGTCCATAATAAATACTCTTTCCCAATATGATTTTTGCTTATCCTTACTGAATCCCAAGTGAATTTCGAACTGGCATCTTTGTGTCTTTTCAATAGCAGTTAAGTTATCCAAGGGGAGTGTGACATTAAATTGCTACTATGAATTTTATTGCTTATTGTCCATTTAATGACACAGATTCCTGATGAAAGCAAATCATTCTGCAACTCTTGATGAGTAACCATTGGATTTTGTTTAATTTGATACATTAATTTCCTTGAAGATCTTGAAGAAATCTTCCGTGGAACACCTGTCCTTCATTGATTTTCAACAGTTTTGAGTTTTTTATACCTTGCAATGAATGAACTAATGGTAGTAATATTCAGGTTGTCTGAGATTTTCATGTAAATTGTACCTTCTTTACAGAGCTTAACAATCAGTTCTTTTTGTGAAACTGTCATTCTTTACCTGTTGCCATGATGACAACCTTCTTGCATTAATCTCAACTACAGAATGTTCTGTTTGTATTTTTAGGCTAAAAATAACAACTGATAACATTATTAGAACATTCTAGAATATTCCACTTGAATAATGGAGAGTATTAAAGCAAGTTAAAAGTTTTAAAATCTGAAATTTACATTGTACGAATACTTTTTTCACCAATTAAAATGGATGAATGAGATTTATTTCTATTAAATCAATTTTTTTCTGTTTTCTATGCATATTTAGTTATTATGCATCTGTGTCCAGTTAATTATATGAAAAGTATGTTTATTCATTAGCTGAAAATAAAATAAATTAAAAATGTCTATATGTACAAATATTTGTTTCCTTCCACTATATATATATATATATATATATATATATATATATATGTGTGTGTGTGCAAAATGTGTATACATATACAATTTTTATATTATTTATATATTATATATGCAAGGTACTTATTGGAAAGCGATCAATATCAATGATAGAGTTAACACACACACACATATATGTATACATTATGAAATGGACAAAGTCCAACAATTAAGACAAAAAATTAATTACAAAAAGAATGTATAAATATAAAAATGTCTTAAAATATGTATGTGTGTGTATATATATATATATATAAAGTAAAGTAAAAGATTTATTTTTAAATAGTTTAAAAGCTGCCCTATTGGGTGGCATTTAAGCTAGTTCCTGCAGAGGGATCTTGATTAGACTTCCGTCACAATAACTAGGGAAGAGTAGATGCGATTGGCAACAATAAACTACAGAAGAACTTAAAATCTGATCACTGTATTTAAGTACTGATTAACATTTAAGCTTAACTTTTAAAAGTTCAACGATAATTCTTCTACTGCCATTTTATTTATAGACAATTTGATGTACGTAGGTCCTTACTTTCTATACAAACAATTATTTTTATTTCATGGGTGACTTTTGCTGGATTTCGCAATTAGTTTTGATTACTTCCAAATTTATTTCAAGTTATAAAAATTGTTATCGTACAAAAAACATTTGTCGCCAAAAATCATGTAAAAATAAAATCAGCAAAACAATTGCAGTAACGAAAAGTTGGGAATCCAATTGCAGTAACGAAAAGTTGGGAATCCAATTGCAGTAACGAAAACTTGGGAATCCAATTGCAGTAACGAAAAGTTGGGAATCCAATTGCAGTAACGAAAACTTGGGAATCCAATTGCAGTAACGAAAACTTGGGAATCCAATTGCAGTAACGAAAACTTGGGAATCCAATTGCAGTAACGAAAACTTGGGAATCCAATTGCAGTAACGAAAACTTTAAATCCAATTGCAAATAACGAAAACTTTGGAATCCAATTGCAGTAACGAAATTTGGGAATCCAATTGCAAAACGAAAACTTGGGAATCAATTGCAATAACGAAAACTTGGGAATCAATTGCAGTTTTCAAACTTGGGAATCCAAAATAATTTAACGAAAACTTGGGAATCCAATTGCAGTAACGAAAACTTGGGAATCCAATTGCAGTAACGAAAACTTGGGAATCCAATTGCAGTAACGAAAACTTGGGAATCCAATTGCAGTAACGAAAACTTGGGAATCCAATTGCAGTAACGAAAACTTGGGAATCCAATTGCAGTAACGAAAACTTGAGTCATTTTGCAGTAACGAAAATTGGGAATCATTTGCATCTAACGAAAAAATGGGAATCCAATTGCAGTAAAACGAAAAAATTTCATTTTTATCCAATTGCAGTAACGAAAACTTGGGAATCCAATTGCAGTAAAAAAAAGAAAATCAATTGCAATAACGAAAACTTGGGAATCCAATTGCAGTAACGAAAACTTGGGAATCCAAAATCTCAGGATTGTGGGTTTGGGTTTGAATTCAGCCAAGAATATATTAATTTGCTCACAGAGTTGTCCTGATTCCAGAATGGTATATGTTGGGCTACAGCCTCTAGGATTAAAGTTGAAAAATTGTGACACAGTGACATTCACATTTATTATATAGATTTTTATTACTTCATCAAACAGTGGACACTTATTTGAAATAGACATTCCATTTTGATTTATAAAACAATGTATACAGTCTATTGCCTTGTTAATTCTAGAAATAAGCTGAATAAATAAAAAAATAATACACATTGTTAATAAATAAAAATGAGGTGTTTATTTCAAAGAAGAAGTGTTCACTATAATAATTTTGGTAGTTATATATATATATATATATATATATATATATATATATATATATATATATATATATATATATATATATTTTAAAAAATTAATGGATATATTTTTATCCAAATGTTACATCTCTTCAGATAGACATATTTTTTGTTTAGTAACTTTCGTACATATGTGTATGTATGCATATCTGAATTCTAATGGATATTTTTGTGTTTGTCTGGTAGTGGGATAATGATATACCTGGATGTTTGTGTATCATATTTCTCGTTGTTCTTGTGGGAGTTTGTTGTGTTGGCATGTGTGTTGATTAGAAGATTTTTAGTGCTGGAGTGAAAGACTTACGTGACATCGAGTGCATGTATCTGTATATACATTCTTTAGGTATAGGTTTTAAAAATGTTGGTGATATGGAAAAGAAAGTGTGTCTAGTATGTGTTTATTGATGGGAAGACATTTATTAATCTTCCATCTAAATATTTCCTTCATAGGAAAGAACATTCTAAAGCCACTATACAAAGCTAAGAACAGTTCATGATCAAACATAATAGACATTCGTTGTCTCTTATATTTAACAATATATGTCTGAATATATATATATATATATATATATATATATATATATAATAGCTGGCCACTTGTATTCAAGGATACCCATCTATTAGGGCAGTTAGCCAATCCCTACTACTGACACTCGCTCCGGTACATTTGTTTTTGTCCAACACCCACAGAGCCCACCTTTGGTTTATACTGCAACTATGCTGAGCAGACCTCAGTTACAGTTTCTGGGAGAGAGTATGTTATCTAGCGTGATCACCAATCTGAACAAAGCCAGCACACTCAGACCCTCAGTTAAGATGACTTGTGACTGTGCTTGCCCCCAAGTGTTCTGTCTACCCAACTTCACTAACAAGGCTTGGGTCAACCCATGGTATGGTTTTCAGGCACTTTCCAAAGGTGCCACATGCTGGGATCGTTTCCCCACTCCAGACTGATAACATCAGGAAGTCTCCTTCCTGACAAATCAACCATGGTGAGATTCGAACCTGGGTTTCATGACATCCTGGGTAAGACTTTAAACTACATCTGCATCCTGGGTAAGACAACAGACTATATCCAGCAGCAAAGCCTCTGATCAGGAGGTTTTGAGGAGTATGGAACCACCTCTTAATTGCTGCTGTTCCCAAGTCCACCCTGACCCAGAGTGGTAGCACCTGAATAGGGTCCCAGCTATGGGCAAATAGTTAACTATTACCAGCAATACTTTTTTGAAAAAAAAAATCATTACCAGCAATACAATTTTGAAGGAAATATATTACCAGAAACAGATTTTTGACAAAACAAAATATTACCAGCAATAAAAAATGTTGTCGGCATTAAATAACCCATTGAGGTTGATATGCTGTAAAACAAAATAAACCAAACCAATCTAAACCAAAGAATACATATTCTATTCATACGAATCTATCCTAAAAATGTTGTCGACATTAAATAACCCATTTAGGTTGATATGCCGTAAAACAAAATAAACCAAGTCAAACTGGGTTTCATAGTCAGAAAGCAAATGTTCTAACCACTCGCCCATGCACCCATAATATATATATATATATATATATATATATATATATATATATATATATACACACACACATATACCAAAAGTATATTGATAACAAATTACAATAAACTGGAGTAAAACAAGTAATAAAATAATAAAGTCCTATATCTACTTTAAGTCGCTATTAAGTTTCTGTAACCTTCCCAGTATATCACTGAAGTACTTAAATTTTTTATCCTCTACACCAAGGTGTGCTAAGCTGCATAGTATTCTTTCAAAACAGATTATGGAAATTGGAAATTAATCAGTGGGCAAGGTACTGATAATTAAATTAGAATATCATTTTCTGCTCTATGTAGAAGAAAATTCTCTCTCGCTGAACAGGAAGAAATTACCAAGTAGTAAAAGCAAATAACCAAGAAAAGTAATTATCTGATGTTAGCATAAGAGTGATGAAAACCACACACAAATAATGAGTTCTCCAGACCCCAATACTTTTGACATGTGCAAGAAGTACGAAGGAATCATAAATGGTTTCTAGATATTGTAGGAAAAAAAAAGGCAAGAAAATCCATATAAAGTACTAATAAGTATATATAAGTACTAATAAAATTAATAGTGCTAAGAGAAACTGTATTTTCATGGTAATTGTTCTGATGAGTTTTCCTCCTTGACTGCATGAACTCATGGCTGTCACTAAATTGGCAATTATGTCTCACTATTGAAATATCTAGATGCAACCATATGTTCTATTCCAATAGCTTTTTTCTCATGCACTTCTTGTCTGTGAATCTCTTTCAGTATCTTCAAGAATTTAAATGTGTTGTAAAGAAAAGAAAAAAACTGTAAACTTATAGTAGCAATAAACACCTGCAATAGGTTTTTTCTGTCTCTTGACCTCAACACTTGTAGCCAAATCACAGTTCAAATGATAGTCCGTCATAACAGTCCAATAGGCAATGTAGAAACGACAAAATGGGGTCACAAATCCAACCTTCACTTCTCACCAGCAAAAATGTGTGTTCATCCACCAAGCTCAGAAAAAATTCTCTCCATAAGCAAAAAACAATGGCTTCTATTCTTCGAGTGATTTTTCTGATTGGCCATGCCATTCAGGGAAGGAAAGAACATTAGTATAGATTCTGATTCTTAAAGTAGCAGATTCTTGCTAAATACTTTTTCTTTACTCCTCCTTTGGCAGATTGTACACAAAACACAAACTCTTTTTCAAGGTAAGTGATTCTCTCTTTAACTACAAAATGTGATGCCAATCACCATCTTCTCTTTTTCTGAATTCTGTCCTTTTATTGTCCTTTCTCCTCACTAAAGTTTTCTCATTCTCTTTCACTAACCCTTTGTGTCTTAGTGGCATTATCACCATCTTCTGTCTTCTTGTAACATGTTTTTTTTTATTGTCCTTTCTCCTTACTAAAGTCTTCTCATTCTCTTTCACTCACTGTAACCCCTTAAGTCTTAGTAACATTATCTCCATCTTCTGTCCTCCTAAATTCTGTACTTTTATTGTACTTTCTCCTCACTAAAGTTTTCTCTCTCTTTCACTTCCAGCAACCACTTGCATCTTAGTGGCATTATTGCCTTGCTTGGGAGAAAATGATTTTAAAAAGGAAAAGAAAAAAAAAGAAGTACATTAGTTACATATTTTTTTTAATAATTTCACCTCAAACAAGGCAATAAAAACCATGAAAATGTAAGGGATTACTGAGAGTGAAAGAAGCAGAGATGACAAAAGAACAGGATTCAGTGAGACAGAAGATGACAAGTGACATTATATTTAAAGTTTTGAAGGTTTGCATTGATGGGGAAAGCTGGAAGAGAGTTCGGATGAAGAAACTATTAGCATAGAACTGCCATTTTAATTTTGATCAGATATTCTGCAATACTGACTAATCTGAAGAACATCCTGAACACACAAAAATGGTTGTATTGTACACTATTATATGTCTATACTGGTTTGAAAATAACACTACACACTTCTTTTTTTTCTATGTGCTGTATCTCGACAGGAATTAGGGCCTCCACAACTTCCTATCTTTTGTAGCTCTTCGTAAGATTTGCCTTTTTGTTATCACTCCTAATCTTTGTTATGCCCTCCCTTTACACAGGCTTTTTAGGTTAGTTACTTTTTTTTTTTTTAAGCATTTCACCCCAAGCAAGGCGGGAAGCCACTAGGATGCAAGGGGTTACAGAAGATTTGGAGCAAGATCAGATAGGAGTGATAGAAGAAAGGATGAGGAGAAGGATAGTGGATAGATCAAGGCAACTGGAGATGTCGATTGACATTACATTTGAATAGTTGGAGATTATAGCTTTCAGGGAAACTGGAATAGGGAACAGAGTTCCACAGGTGAGAGGTGTGAGATATGAAGCTGTTGGAGTGGAAGAGACAGCTACATTTAATAGTTTCGACAGTGAAAGTGTGAGAGCAGGATGCCAGCCTTATAGGGCAATTTATTCATGAAGTCTAAACCACCAAATGCATCTCCTCGGAGCAATTTTATCTATGAAAGTATTTGTAAAAAAGACAGAGAGAGTGACCATTAATCTGTGAGAGAGCAACTGTAGACGAGATGCCAGAACAGGGCCAATTATATTGCATATCCGCCTCTGGATCTTATCAAGTTTACAGCTTTCCTCTGTTTTTCTTATGTTCCATATGTGCTGTTAGAGTCAAATTCTCCATGCCCTAATTCAACTGCTCAATCCATGACTTCTTTAGTAGCTCTAGTAACTTGATTTTTTTTTATTAGATAAATCATTATCTATCATTATTAATTTATGACTAGTCTTTTTTTCGTTTTGGCTTAGGCTGCATGTCAACTAGCCAATCATCATCATCATCATTAGCAGTGACCCCATAGAGTTCTTCATATCTTTTGTATACATTATCTCAGAAGTTTCCTACCAGGATTTATTACTAGTGGAATCTTATGCTAATGATACAGTGTTGATAAGAGGCACAGACAGGAAATTTCATAAACTCCTACAAAAGGCAGTACAGTAAAGCCAAAAGAAAGGATTAAACATTAATGATAATGTTTGGTTTGGTTTACAGCATACCAACACTTCAATGGGTTATTTAATGCCAACAAAATTCTTATTGCTGGTATTATTTTAAAAAAAATATATTGCTGGTAATATTCTTTTTTTTTCAAATTGATAGTGGCTTGGACTGAGGAATCAGAGAGACGAGTTCAAATTCCAGTCAGATCCATTACATTCACTTACATGCTAATACCCTTGGGAAAAGTATGAATCCTCTTCTTCTGCCTCTATGGGTAAATAGCAGGCCAGAGCAGGTTCTATAGCCTTGGATGGCAAATGGTCTTCTGCAGAAAGAAATGGCAACCTACTGCAGGAAAAAATCTGCCTAATCAGTCATATATTGAAAGATACATAATCACCTAAGCGTGTGTCACACATGACACGTAAATGACTGATTGCTGGTAATATATATTTTTCAAATATACTGGTGATAGTATTTTTCTTTTTCAAAAATGTACCGTTGGTAATAGTGTATTGCTGTTTTACATTTGTTTTTTTTTAACTATTTACCCATAGCTGGAAGCCTAACAGATTCTATCAACCCAGATCAGAGTGGATATGGGAACACCAGCAATTAAGAGGTGGTTCCACACTCCTCAAAATCTCCTGATGAGGAGCCTTGATGTTGGATGTAATTTTATTGTCATACTTAAGACAGTAATAAGCAACAACGTCAGCAAAAGAGACAGCACAGGAAGCTAGCTACAAATTTTGTCCTTTTGCTATTTCTTCCAGGCCATGTTCTGTCATCCACTTGCTTAAGCCTGCTAGGTATGTCATGCATTACTTTCCCTTGTCTCTCTTTTCCTCTATTCACCCTGTGGGTATCAAATTCTCCAAGCCCTCCTTTCTCATTACATGTCCCAGAAATTTCAGCTGCCTCTTCCTGATGTTAAGTATAAGCTTTCTCTTTGTTTGCATCCTCTCCAAAACCTCATTGCTGCTCACATGCTTGGTCCATTTTATCCTCAGCATCCTTCAGTAGAACCATACCTCCGCTGCCTCGAGTCTCTTCTTAATCTTTGAGGGGACCTCCGTAAAGGGGGACAGACATCATGTAGCAGCTCAGTACTCTTTTCTTTGTTAACAAAGAAATCCTCCTGTCTCATAATACTCTGCCATATTTTGGAATGTGTCATCGGCCATCCCAATGTGTTTTTGGATGTAAGTGTCACACTTGCCATCCTCTGTCAAAACACTTTCCAGATATTTAAATTTCTGCACCTGTTTGATTTTAGTGTCACCGACATTTAATATATAGGACATGTTTTAACATAGGAAAGAGATGCTGTTAACTGCTCCTCAGCTCCTTGTGGGTCATTTCGAGTCAAATTGATAGTGTTGTCAACACATTTTATAGTTCAAATATGGATGAGGAGAAGTTTTATAGTTCTTCAGATATGGTTGACAGTAGATTTTATAGTTTGTTAGGTATGGTTGAAAACAAGTTTTATTTTTGTCAAGAATGATGGAATGTAAGTTTCTTGTTTGTGTAAACACATAAACATTTCATCAGCCTCTTCCTGATGTTAAGTATAAGCTTCCTCCTTGTTTGCATCCTCTCCAAAACCTCATCATTGCTCACATGCTCGGTCTATGATAGCATCCTTCTGTAGAACCATGCCTCCATTGCCTCGAGTCTCTTCCTCATCTTTGAGGAGACCGTTTAACATGTGCTGCTGTAAAGGAAGTCATATGTCCCATAGCAGCTCAGTACTCTTCTTCTTCTTCTTCTTCTTCTATTTCTTCTTCAACACATTTTATAGTTCATCAAGTATGGATGAGTGGAAGTTTTATAGTTCTTCAGATATGATTGAAAACAGGTTTTATTTTTCGTCAAGAATGATGGAACATAAGTTTTTTGTTTGTTTAAACACATATAAACATTTTTTAAAAAAGTATTATATTATAAGGTCCAATCATTTTGACAAATTGCAGTATGTTACCTGATTTATTGTTTGTTCTTTAATACTTGTTTTGAATTTCCTGGAAACTGCAACATTCCAACAGTGTGAGCCTAACAGTATATGACTCCTAACATGGTATACATAGTTGGATTTCATCTATATAATAAATGCAAGTGCCAGTGTGTCACTGTGTTACATTTTTCAATTAAAGGGACACAACTCTCAATAGCTCATCATCTTCTATATAATAAATGCGAATATCTGTGTGTCACATATTTTCAAATTTACAGCTAGAAGGTATAGCCCAACATATCATTCCATTTTGGAATCAGGTCAACTCAGGGAACAAATTAAAAGCATTCCAGACCAGATTTGAATCCCACAATCTTGAAATTTTGGATTCCCAAGTTTTCATTATAACAATTGTTTTCAGCATTTTTTTAACATGATTTTTGCAACAAATTTTTTGTATGACAACAATTTTTATAACTTGGAATTAAATTTGGTAATAATCAAAATTAATTGCAAAATCCAGTGAAAGTCACCCATTTAATAAAAATAATTGTTTGTATGGAAAATAAGGACCTACATACATCAAATTGTCTTCATCAAAGTGGCAACAGAAGTTTAAATATTAATGCAATACTTAAATGCAGCGATTAATTTCAAGTTCTTCTGTAGTTTATTGTTCCTATCATATCTATTCCTCCCTACCTATTGTGATGAAGGCCCAATCAAGAGCTCTCTGCAGGAGCTAGCTTAAATGTTGCCCAATAGTGCGGGTTTTTAACTAGTTTGTCAATAAATGTTAAGAACAGGGATTAGAAGATAGCAAAAAGAGCTACCATAGCAAAGAACAAGAAGTCATGGAGAGCCATGATTACCCATGGCATATAGAAGATGAAGATAAAATGAAAAAATTACGAAAAATACTCACCTTGCCACACTGCTTACATTTCCCTTCCTGACGCCGACAATGGACCCAGTGGTGGCGCATGTTAGTTGGCTGAAACAGGAAAAAAAAATTTTTTTCTTGAGAAATATATACCAATTTCAGTATATGTCTATATATCTGAGATGAGCTATTATGTACACTATTTACATTACTTGGTCTATTGTCCTCATCTTTGTCACTGTATTTATTACAACGTTTCGGCCATTGTACACTCCAGCCTTCTTCAGGTGGTTGGAATGTTGAACTGAACCCTTTATTTCGCTCACTAAGGTAGACTGTTCTAGTTCCATGTGCCATGTTTTAATGGATGTCAGTTATCAGTTATCTCCTGTTAATTCCCCTCTCCAAGTTCTCCACTGCCTTAACTGGGTATTGAACTAACACTCTTTGGGCCCTGGTTAGTATTGAACTAACACTTTTTGTTACAGTCATTTCATTTTTTTTTTTACTAATATGAAAATAATCTGGGTTTTTGTAATGCATTATTTTGTTGTCAGTTACGTGAATAAAAATTAAAAGAAACAAAATGGTTTTCTTATTTACATGTGAAATCAATATTGTTTTAAAGTAATTCTAGAAGGTTGTGCTAAAACTGGTTGGTGGCTTAAAAGGGGTGCCAGCAAGGGAAAATGACTTACGGTGTACCAAACTATATTACATAGACAAAAATAGCCTATTATCTTCTTTTATGCATCCTGTTCCTTCAGGTTAAAGTTGAATTATATTTGTTATCTCCTGCCAATAACATCATCATATAATTATATATGAATTTTATCCGCAAAAATTCCATTTTGAAAATTTTATTTATTTGTGAAGGAAATTAAATGGTAGTATTGTAGTTATGGGTAGAATTCCTTTGTCCCTTGGCAACCAGTATTTTTAGACTGAGTCTACCATGGAATAAGGTTATGTATTGGAAGTCTTGTTTCATTTAATATAGCACAAGCAGATTTCAAGACTAGTGGCAGCATGTCTATTTCAGCCCATGCTTTACCAATGGAAATGTTCACAGGACTTTTAGTCAAGAAATATCACAAGTAATTGACCATTTTAATGGCTTACCTGATGCAGAATTAATAGACCTTTGTTGATTAACATACAAGAACACTGTTTTATTTTTTATATATTTAAATAATTTTTTTTTTTTTTTCTAGACTGTGCAACAGGGATTCAGTATGCTGGATATATATATATATATATATATATATATATATATATATATATATTTCAACATGTTCTGAAAAATTAGAAATCACACCTTGCCTTTGAATGGACTCGTCCCAAACACCTATAGTTCCACCATATGCAAAAAATATTTAAAGAACAGAGATTTTTGCATCATATAATTTAGTGTGAACAACTGGTTCACTGTGTTGTAAAATCTCATCCCCTTTTTTTTTTAAAGGTTCTGGAGGCACTTTTACATCGGGTCCCACAAGCCTTCTTTGTGTAAACAATGTGAGTGTTTGTTGGGACTCATGTCATTTTCTCTAGTTCCTTTTGCATATTTTTTTTTACAAATTCCTTTTTTTGTACATTTTTTGTGTTAATTTTAAATCTCCCATTGAAGCCTGAAAAAGAGGGATATCTAACCGGTTGTCTTTGCCCATTTTTTAATATGTCTCGTTTTATTAAGTTTTATACTTTTATTTTGATCATATATATATATATATATATATATATATATATATATATATAGTATAGAGAGAGATTTTAGAGAGAGACATGTTTCATTGAATAACTTAGTTTTCTCTAAATATTTTCATTTGGATCCTTTCATATTCATGGACAAGCTTTTGGTGTCATTATTAAAGG
Source organism: Acanthosepion pharaonis (assembly GCA_903632075.3). Lineage (NCBI taxonomy): Eukaryota > Metazoa > Mollusca > Cephalopoda > Sepiida > Sepiidae > Acanthosepion > Acanthosepion pharaonis. The sequence continues at coordinate 166,490 of CAHIKZ030001750.1, read as the reverse complement.
AAGAGAGAAAATTACCGTGTTGATACTTATTATTTATTCTGAGTATTTTCAACATTAGCACAATGTCGTCATCATCAGGGTTTTGTTTATTTCAATACAAATATTGTAGCATTCATTATTTTCAAAAGACAAAATTGCTGTAGTCATCTGAAAGTTAGAATTTTTTGCTTGCAAAGTGAAGAATGCTGAGTTGTGTGATTAAAGCTTCAGGGGAGGTAACTAGTTGTGTAAATTATTCAATGAAAAATGCTGTCAAAATATAGACTTTCTCTCTCTCTTTATATATATATATATAGGGGAAAAAACTATGACAAAGTGGTAAAAGTTTTTATTATTCATTCCATTCTTTAGGACCTAGGTGGTAATGGTTATGTTAACAAACAAAACTATAAAGATCCAAAAAACTGAAACTGGATTCACAATTATTTAAATGGTTAATAGTCCCTAGAATAATTTGAAACATAACTGTTACTGTTCACCAAAATAACCATTAGAACAATACAGTATACTACTAACAATGTATCACTGACCTGTATATATAATGAAGAAAAAAACACAATGCATATGGCCTGACAATTGTGTATAAGCATGAAACAGACTGTTGGTACTGGCTTCAATGTCCACTTTTATATATATATATATATATATATATATATTTACATACACTATCTCTGATATTGAGCACTTTAATTCATAAATATAGCACACCTTAAAACTATATTTCTTTATATATATATATATATATATTTACATACACTCTATCTCTGATATTGAATCACTTTAATTCATAAATATAGCACACCTTAAAACTATATTTTTATATATATATATATATATATATATATATATATATATATATATATATATAAAGGGTATGATGGATAGATTGTCATCTAAATTATGCAAAAATGAAAATATCACTGACATCTCATTTTAACAAATATATCACCAAAATTACACAAAAATATCTTGAAATACTAAAGAGTAAATTTACTCAATAAAATTGCCATTAGCTTCAATGATGATTTCAGAATTTCCTGCATCTCTTTTGGATTGTCTCCTTGTTTAAGTTAGTGAATGCTGCCGTAATCCTTGCCTTCAGTTCATCTTAAGTGTTACAAAGAATTTTGTTGGTCTCTTGCTCAACTGTCCCCCACACATAATAATCAAAGGGTAGAACTACCTCCTCAAGATACTTGATGCAGGCTTGTGTGTTGAGTCTGAGGCCCTCACCAACAAATTTGTGAGTTTTTTCTTATCAGAACTATCAGAGCTTCTGAGCTGCTGTACCCTTGTAATCACCATTAAACTCATCTAGCTCTTTCTGAATCCTCTGCAATGTCCTCAGATTGACACCCAAACACTCTGAAATGTTCATACTGCAGTTTAAGTACAGCATGACCTTTTCAAATTTCTGGCAGAGTGAATTGCATCATGGTGCTCTTTTTCTCACCAGCAGTGTCCAACTGATCCAAATATACTGTACAGTTGACAAAATCAAAAACAAACATGAATGCACAATATTAAAAATATAAAATGGCGACAATTGTGTGTGTGTGTGTGTGTATATATATATATACACACATACATACATTATGAAATGGACAAAGTCCGACAATTATTTAAGACATTTTTTTAATGTTTTTTTTATAGATACAAATATACCGGCCTGAATGTCAGAAATTTTCATAGAAAATATGCATCCTCTGACAGGAATCGAACCTGTATCTGATATGGAACCATCATATAGCCTGACGTGCCTTAAAACTGATTTGTTAATCCGTGGATATCTTTGTTTCATGCCTGTATAACCACTCTGAGGATGGTTCATGTGAGCCAAAAGCTTACAACCAACTTAATAAGAAAATATCCAAATGTTGGACAATTATTTTCTTTATTTTCACCAGAAATTAAAGCAAACATGATAGACATTCATTGTCTGTTATATTTAATAATATATGTTTTTGTATGTATATATATATATGTATATTTGTGTATTTAGGCAGCAAATTCTCTTTTTGACATGTCTGACTGAATAAATTACAGACATTATGTTTGCTAATTTGTAACAAAATCCGTTCATACTCATGAATAACATCCTGTTTATTGCTGTTAAAAGATGAGAGAAATGTGCTACAGCTGTTTAAATTTCTTTTATTTTCATTTCCCAAGTACTTTCGATCTTCTTCCAAGATCATCTTCAGGCATGCAAGTAGTAAAAAACTACATGTTCTTCAGGGGTACAAGTATTTATACAAAGCTGTGCATTGCTATCGATTACCGTAATTTTTCATTATGCTTTTAAATGCAACCGGTTGATAATGTGCTGAACATTTATTACATATATGTCTGTGTGTGTGTATGTATGCATCCAGTATCTATGTATATTATACATATAGTATATATATATATATATATATATATTCTATATATGTATATGATAAGGAACAAACAGGAAACATTTATAAATCTAACATGTTTTGGTTGCATCTGTCTTGTCAAGCATTTTGGATTTCTGCTTAACCAATGAAAAACAAACAACAGAAAAATTACAAATAGCAGAATTTTCTTTCTTTCTTTTTCTCCTCCATATTACATTGTCTGATGAAGCTTTAATAAAAGAGAAACATGTCAGATTTATAAACATTTCTTATTTCTTCCTTCTGTCATTCTGTCAGATTTCAGTTTCTATCTGATCCCAATTCATACATGTATTTTTTTTTATATATATCACTGAATCATGGAAATACTTTTGGTACACCTTAATACGATAAAGGATAAAAAAATGACTTTGAGGAAGGTGGCAATAAGAAGGCATTCCAGAATAGTTTGCAAAAACTTTGAAAAAAAAAAAAAACTTCCATTAAGAAGAAAGCCATAAAAAAGACAATGCCAGAAAGAAATCTCTTTTTAGTTTAGAGTCAGCAATCCAGAAAAATCGCTTGAGAACATTTCTCAGATAATGACATGAGAGCAATGCATTAATTAATTGCTGTTTAAATGAATTTGAATAGAAAGCAAACTTTGAAGACATGAAAGCTTTTGTTCTGGATAAAGTAGGCAAAAAAAAAGCAGCAGCAAAAAGTGTCAGTTCTTTTCTTACAGAGAACCTGAGATTGAATATTCTAGACATGAGTGACAAAAGTTTACTAACTCCCTTTTTTGATGCTGAAAGCTGAAACACTACCTCACACTTCTATTTAGCATGTATATATATATATATATATATATATATATATATACACATACACATATTGAAATATTATTTATTTATGGAAAATAAAGCATAATATTTAAAAAAAAAAAAAATCCACATTACAACCAAATACGTTTGTGGGACCTCTCTTCTCTTCTTTTTAATATACATACTTTTCTCTCATTGGAACCACGATGAACTCTTTCTTTTTATATATATATATATATATATATATATATATGTATGTATGAAGAAGTATAGTTTTAAGGTGTGCTATATTTATGGGATAAAGTGCTCAATATCAGAGATAAAGCATTTGTGAATATAAATATAAAAGTGAACACTGAATTCAACACTCAGAGGCGACAGGCTGTTTCATGCTGGATGCAACTGTCAGGTTTCAATGTTCACTTTCATATATATATATATATATATATATAAAAAAAATTTTTAGTCAACACTCAGAGTTCTTTACTGTTTCATGCTAAATGCAATTGTTAGGTCTGATGATTGCATTTAGCATGAAACAGTCTGTCACCTCTGAGTGTTGACTTCAATGTTCACTTATATATATATATATATATATATATATATATATATAATAAAAAGGCTTAAACACTAATATTCCATGGTCATAATTTATTCCATTGGAATCATAAATAAGATCCAATTCATCAGACCTATTTACCACCAATATTATATATATATATAGAGGGAGAGAGAGAGAGATAGATCATGCCTTTATCAAGGACATTAATGATAAGAGAGCATAAGCAACCTCAGCTGGAATTTTAATTTAGATTTCTTATTCCCTTTTTCTATGACAATAACTGATATACTAATTTATATCTCCATTTAGTACATATATAGAATACAGGGAAAGGTAGATTCATGACTTTCTCAAGAGCATAAATGAGAAGGGAACATAAGCAGTCTCAGCTGAAATTTGAATTTAGTTTACTGATTCCGTTTTTCTAAGTTGATAACAGATACACTACCTCATACCTACATTTTGTACATGTAAACAGAATACAGGGAGAGTTAGATTCATGCTTTTTCTGAAGGTTTTAATGCTAAAGTCAACACAAGCAACTTCAACTTCATTTAGGACATATGTAGAATATAAGGAAAATTAGATTTGTACCTTTCTAAAAGTCATTAGTGCTAAATTAACATAAACAGCCTCAGAATTCAAATTTAGTTTATTGATAACTGATACACTACAGTACACCTCCATTTCAGATATATATATAGAATTCAGGGAGAGGTAGATTCATGCCTCTCCCAAGAGCATGTGTTAAATCAAAATCACCAACCTCATCCACACATTGGAACAGCCAAAGACATTCCAAAATTTAAGTGGAGTATTAAGAAACAGAAAAATTATATTAGAAACAAAGAAAAGTGTACTAAACAGTTAAGTCACATCAGTCCTCCCATATGGCAGTGAATGCTAGACAATTTCATCACAGATGAAGAAGAGACTTGAAGCAACAGAAATGTGGTTCTACAGAAGGATGATGAGAATACCACAGACTGAATATGTAGAATCTGAAAGAGGACAGCTGAAATTTCTAGGGCACATAATGAGGAAGGTGGGCTTGGAAAATTTGATACTCACAGGACAGACTGAAGACAAGAGGGATAAAGGTAAACAATGCATAACCTATCTAGGAAACTTTGGTAAATGGATGGCTGAACAGGGTTTGGGTGAGATAACAATAAAACAAAAATGATTAAGAGCTAAAATAGACAGGGTATTGTAGAGATCCATGACCGTTAACGTCCAGAAGGGACATGTCACAGAGAAAAAGAAGATTTTTTTTCTACTGTCAATAACCATTATCATGTCCTGCATCGACATGTACCTTTGGCAAAGTATATTTCATCCTTTTATATTGATTGGTTTGATTTTATGACTTATCAAAATTTTTGCAGGTTATTTGGAGGTAATAATGATTTACAGATACAAGTCATACTAATTAATCCACAGCTGGGGGGAGTAAGAATCATCAGGTGGATATTTGATTAAAAATTTTTCAAATTTTCTAATGCTTTTGATATGAGCTGTGTACAAGTGTTTCATTTTTAGAATTTGATGGCTCACATACTAGTTAAAAAAAAAAAAAAGAAGAAAAATCCTGCAAGTCAAATTCAGAGTTTTGGACTGATTGAAAAAAAAAATTAGTTTTTTGGGGTTTTTTTATGAAAAAATGACCAAGAAATTCACCTGACATCCATCTTGGAGAGAATTTTAAAGTCATAAAAAACGAACTGTATTGAAAATATTGGCTTGGACTTAAAGGAAAACGACAGCATTTGATGCAGGTGTGTGGCAATGTTTTGAAGTAATTAAAAACAAGAATAACACAAACATTCAGTGTCAGAGAAGAACTTGGATTTCAGTGAACGCCTCTGAGGGGAAATCCAAAATATAAATACAACATTGATTTGGTTTGTTTACAAATGCATCAATTTTATTAATAGACAGACTTCATGTTGGCATTTGTAAAGGCTTCTGATGGGAGAAGGGACTAAAAAAAATCTTGTTAGTAAATTGATTTAATATTGCTTGTAAAAACATCATGTTGCTAACAAGGAAAACTTAAGGCTGGATTTTGTAAAAGCTTCTGGTTGGAAATCAAGGTCTTCTCTTAAAATATCTGATACAATGTATTTTACAGTGATGTTCACCCTTTACAAGGCCTGGGAGAAACTCAAGGTAGAGGATTACAGAGTAAGAGGCACAGTTTATGTGGAGAAGCTAATAGTTAATCTGAGAACAGGTCAAATTTGTAGTGATAGAGAAAGCATCTTTCTAGGAGTCAGTTGCACAAAATAGCAGGTCATGGGAAGAAATTGCTCAATTGAAACATACATCTCACCAATGGAATACAAAGAGAATGAGGTTAGTTGTCTACAATGTATGTAGCATGGCAGGACTTAGCTGTGAAGGTTAGAAATGGTGGAACAAAATAATACAGTTTATTTGAGCATTTTCCATGAAAATAATGATAAAGCTGTGAGAGATGTATGAAGTTTCGTTTGTGATAATAGGGGTTAGAGATAATAATTTTTATACCCACAAAGATGCAGAGACACATTTGGATTCTATCAAGACTGGAAAATTAGAATTTGGCAGCTCTTGCCCATATATAACAAAAATACTCCATTTTAGACCTGATCTGGCTCTTGTAAAGGCAAAGGATATCATGTGGAGTTGGGTATTTCTGTTAAAATAAGAATATATTTTCTCTATTAAAATGTCCAAAACAATGTGATTTTTCTAGACAATGTCTCTCTATTAACAGATCTAAGACTATATTTTCCCTCTATTAAAATAAAATACCTGATTTTTCGCTTATCACACTTGACAGGTGTTCTCTCAAAGAGGTCACACACCTTGAGTGGCTATTGGGATTTAAACTCAACCTAGACATCAAGTGGAACCTGTACACATGATTCATAACTAAAGATGCAGGTAAAATAGTTGGCTCCATGTGCTGCTCCAGGAATCCTCTACCTTTATAAGCACTAGATCAGGCTGAAAATGGAGTACTGATGCTATATAAGGGCAGGAGTGGCCTAGTATTCAGAGTTCAAAAATTCCTCTGCACCCTTCTGGATGACAAATTACTTTCCACCCTACACCTTTCCAACAGAAGAAACATTGCTAACCTATAACTGCTCTATCACTATTTCTATGGAAAATATTCAGAAGATTGAAAAATGAAAAAAAAATATAGAAAAGTATTTAAAAAAAATGTTTAAAAATATGGAAAAATAAAAAATGCAAAATGATGTTTAAAAAAGGATGAAAAAGATAGAAAAATCAAAATGGAGGAAAATGTTTAAAAAAAGATTAAAAAGATACAGAAAAAATCAAAATGGAGGTAAGTGTTTAAAAAAAGATGAAAAAAATATAGAAAAATAAAAAATGGAGAAAGTGTTTAAAAAAAATTAAGATGTAGAAAAATAAAAAAATGAAGTGTTTAAGAAATGATGAAAAACATAGAAAAATAAAAAATGAGGGAAAATTTTTAAAAAAAGATGAAAAAGATATAGAAAGATAAAAATGAGGGAAGTGTTTAAAAAATGAAACAGATATGGAAAAATAAAAAAATGGAGGAAGTGTAAAAAATTTAATATGTAGAAAAATAAAAAAATGAAGTAAAGTGTTTAAAAAAGGATGAAAAAGATATAGGAAAGTTTTTAAAAAAATGAGGGAAAGATTAAAAAGACAGAAAAATAAAAAATGTAGGAAAGTGTTTAAAAAAGATGAAAAAGATATAGAAAAATAAAAAATAATGAAGGAAAGTTTTTAAAAACAGATTAAAAAAGATTGAGAAAAATGAAATGTGAACATAAAAGAAAAATGAAAGTGATTATAAAAATACTAAGAATGACTTCAATCTTTAAGAAGTTGTTAATAAACAAGAGAATTGGGTGAAGTAACAAAGAATAAAAAGAAAAGAAAATTTAATGCTGATAAATACAGTTTATTTTTCAAATAAGTCACATAGAAAATAAATCTAAAGATTTTTTAGCATATCCTGAAGGTCAATAAAGAAATTAATCTCTTAGTGAAAAAAATAAAAACTAGCTAATTTGTCTAAAGCAAATAAAAAATTTCTGACTTATATGGAAGGTCGATAAACAAACTAATCTCTCAGAAAACCAAAGTTCCAAGGGCAGTGGCCATTTCTTTGTTGGCTTAATTGAAATTTATTTTCTCTCAAATGAAGTGAATAAAGTTCTTCATCCTGTAAGCTGACAAGAAACCCAGCAGACAAAATCTGCTTAAAGCTGCTTCCAATTGTACTGACGGGTAAATAAACCTTGTTTCAGAAAGGAAAGTAAACAAGAAAGAAGAAAAAAATGGATAAAAAAAAAAATGAAATGAAGCAAATTCTTTTGTGTAATCACTTGATTGCGCTGAATGGGAGGAAGGTTAACCTTGTAAGAGGTCATTTCCCAAACAGGAAGGAATCGTTTCTCAGAGAACGTTCAAAGAGATATTCTTTTAATGATAGGAAGTATGAGTACTTTTCATATAAAAGCCCACATGCTGCTTTAGAGTCAATAACATCTGCTCAGGAAATTGTTCAATCATCTTTATAAGATTAAAAGGTAAGAAAAAAGAACAGGAATCATTTATAAAAGAAAACATTCATATAGATAGAAATTATTTCTTATCTCTATAAACATTATTTTTACTGGATATATGTTTCAGTTTCAATGCTTGTATTTCACTTTCTTAAACAGTGACATTAATAACAACTAGCCTAGATTTAAGGGAAAATTGCACCTCCTGTATCCCTTTTTTACATAAGAGAAACTGCTTCTTTAACCAAAACAGGCTGCAGTCATCTTTCTATATCTCTGAGGGGAGGTATTATGATTACTCACATTATTGGGACTGTTGTCTTTATCTCATGGCCGTATTCACGTTTCAGCCTACTTCAGGTGATTGGAATTTTGTACCGAACCCTTTGTTTCATCCACTGTGGTAGATTCTTCTAGTTCCATGTGCCATGCCTCTTTCGGATGTCTCTGTTATTTCCCTTTAACTCAACTCTCCAAGTTTTTGGTTCATCACTGCTGTAGCCTGGTATTGAACTCCCAATTTTTGTTGTTATTCATTGCTTTTCTTTAGCACTCCTTATTACTGGTTCCCATACTGTATTCATTTCTATGCTTGGTTGGCTCAGGAAATTTTTGTGGCCTAGCATATGTGCTGATTCTCTAAGTTTTCATATTTTCCATTGATCTTCTCTATTATTTCAACATCATCCCACAGGGGGCAGTGATCTCCCTTTTCCCTCCACATGTGGTCAGCTACACCTGATTTTTCTATTTCCCCTCGTATTACGGCTTTATGATGTTCTTGCAGTCATACCTTAAGTGGGGGCCCATTTCCCCGTTATATTTCTTATCACAGTTGCACGGGGTGACATACACACAATCTTTAGTCATGTTCTCCCCAATGCTGGGGGTCTTACTCAGTAGAAGTGTCTGTGAAGTGTTGAACCACCTTTGAAGGTTGTCCTGATGCTATATAGACCACAGATCTTTTGTATTTTCTTCAATAATCCCTTCACATGGGGTAGGCAGACTGAAGCTGTTTTCTGAATGTTATTATCATCTTGTATCCTTCTATCCTGATTTGCCAGAGCTGCTCTCATGTACCCAGGGTAGTTGTTATGTTGTAGGGTACTACTTATACTGACCATTTCTTGTTCATACGTCTCTGGGTCACTACTTATGAATAATGTAAATAATGTAAGTAATGCTGCAACCAGTTTACATAAGTTAAACCAGCCAGAGAGCACAAGGTTTAAATTATATATATTTATGTATATTTGGGCATCAACTCTTCTTTTAAACATATTTCATTAAATACATAAGACAAGTTTTTTTTTTTCCCAGCATTACATTTTTCTGTTTTCTAAGAGTAAGGGAATACAGAAATTTTACAAAATTTTCATTGTCCCAACTGTTTTTAACTTTTGCTTTCACCATTTTCAAAGAGGATTTTGTTAGTTTTCCTTCATGTTTTGACTGTTTAAATTGTAATTTATTTTTTGTGTTGTTTTGAATAGGAGCTTAATAAAAAAAAATATTCAGGGGCTGATGATAGCTGCATACAGATCAGCTTGAAATAGACTATCCCCAAGTTGAGGTAATTTTTGCTGTAAAAAATACATATGGTTTGTTATAATAAATACATTGAGCTATCTGTGGATCAGTTTTAAAGGTAACAAATCCATTGATATATAATCCAAGTGGATCCTAGTAATATAAAATATTAAAACTGATCCACAAAAAGAGCTCCATGTAATTATTATTACAGAACAAATACCTAATACACAATAACATTCAAAATCATCTCATATGCCTCTGGGTCATCACTTATGAATACTGTAAGTAATGTTGCAATCAGTTTAAATGGTTAAACCAGCCGGAGAGCACAAGGTTTAAATTATATATATTAATGTATATTTGGGCATCAACCCTTCTTTTAAACATATTTCATTAAATACATCAGACAAGGAAGACTTATGTTTTTATTTATGTTTTTCTGTTTTGTACAAGTAAGGGAATACAGAAATTTTATATAATGTTCACTAGCCTATTTCGACAGATGGAGATATCAGTTGTCTCTCTTATCAACCCTGGCATGGACTGAGTTTGTGTCAGAAATAGAAATTTAACTGCGAAAGCAAACAAAAAAAAGAAAAAAACACCAGTTGAAAAACTAATACAGAATTTATCCATTTCAATGTTTCAGTCAGACGAAAGGCACAAGACGGGGGTCAAGGGAGGATGGAAGGAATATGTGTGTGTGTGTGTAAAAAATTTCAGCTATAAATAAAATATATCTGTAAATATATCTGTAAAAAGACTATGAATATTCAATCTTAACAATATCAACTTAATTACACCAACATCCAAAACTATTATTGATATGAACAAAATCAAAAATTCCCAAAGCAAAAATAATTCTGAAGCAGGTATGTCTAAAATAAACTGTCACAACTCTTCCTTACAATACACTGGGTAAATTTATCTATGAACAAAAAAATATCTTATACATAACAATTTATCAAATGCATTAGTCATATATAAAAATATGTTCAACAACTGCTATCAAAAGAATGCCACACTTATTAAAAGAGAAAATTATATATATATATATATATATATATATATAAATATTATCCCTCACTGGTAGCATGACTTGGACTTTCATGCATGACACAATATTGAGGTGCTGAGTATGGAATGACGGTTATGCAATCTGAATTCTAATTATAGTTATGCTGGAATTACAGTTTTTTAATTTTAAGATTTTAAAATAATACTTTGCAGTTAAAGTAGGTGGGAATAATATATATGTCAAAAAGAAAAGAAAATTAAAAAAATATAAAGCATTATTCATTTTTAAGGAAAATTTTAATTAAAGGCCCATTACTTTTTTGTATGTGAAAACAAAAAATTAGAATTTATATTCAAAATAAATAGTAATTTACATTAAAAATTAGTAATTAAAAAATTAATGCAGATCAATGTATTTAAGTAGATATTAATTATTTTTTCATCAATCCATTTCCCTTGTTTAATAAGTTAGGTTTATTTCAATTTTTGAACAAGATATAAGGTACATCAATTTCCTTTCCTGATATAAGCTTTAGCTCTAGATACAATTTCCCAGTGGATTGATAGTGAGATGCCACCATTCTTTAATTGCTGGAAATATTTGTAGACAGCAGAGTTGTTTTGTATTTTAAATT
>CAHIKZ030001750.1:0-150000 GCA_903632075.3 Acanthosepion pharaonis | reverse complement strand
CAGGTCGAAAAATGTTGTTTAATACTGTTTATTATAAACAGAGCATTTACTTAAATATTTGTATGTATAAAAAGAATGTATAAACATAAAAATGTCTTAGTTATATATATATATATATATATATATATATATAAATAAATATGTGTGTGTGTGTGTGTGTGCGCGTATAAAAATGGCTGGTTGGCTATTCATGTTCCAAGTATACCTGTCTGTTAGAATGGACAGCTAAACCCTGCTATAGATGCCTGCTCACTTACATCCATGTTTGTTCAACACACATAAAGCCATACCATTGTTTATTATACAATTACGTTAAGCAGACTTCAGTTCCATTTTTTAGGATAGAGTATGCATAAACACTTGATGACAATAATTTCTAACTTCATCCTGGAACAGACATCAATTTCTTCTGAACAGTTCCATCTACATAATTTCATTCACAAGGCTTGGATCAAAGCTGTGGTATGTTTTTCAGGTAATTTCCAATGGTGCCATACACTGGGAACATCTTCCTACGGTGAAAACCTCAGTAAGTTACTACCTTGATAAAACAACCATAGCAAAACTCAGACCCAGATCTCATAGCTAGAACCACTTGGCTATGCATCTATTATATATATATATATATATATATATATATATATATATATATATAGGAGGTGTCTCAGATTGAGGAATCGGAGAGCCAAGTTTGAATTCCAGTTGAATCCATTACATTCACTTTCATGCTAATACAATTGGAAAAGGTATGAATCCTCCTCTTCTTCCCCCCAGCTATGAGTAAATAGCAGGACAGACTGAGTTCTATAGCCTTGGATGGCAAGTGGTCTAAGAGAAGGACAATTCAAAACTTGTGGAGGGTTGTTTGGGGAACTTGTGGCTTGTGGTGCACCAGGTCTCTGTATTCAGCTCTTCAAAAAGTATGGTTGGTTGTGTACAAAGCTTTCACCACAATAATCAAATCATATGTGCAGGTGTCTGGCTGTTGGTTCCTAGGAACTGAGTTGCTTGTCCCTCATACATTGAAAAAACAATGGGAGATCCAGTGTGTGTATATAAATGTGTGTGTGTAATGGATCGTTCTAATCTTCTCTGTATCATCCCAATTTTAGTATAGGTATTTTCGAAGTGAAGGAAGACAGGAATTCATGAAGAATTTCATATTTTTCTAAAGAAACGACCATAAATCATACAGAGTGGAGGCACCTTATTAGGGAGGGATGCAATGCCTTTGAATGTCTGAGGCATACTCAGATCAAGCATGATTTTCCCAAGAAACACTATCTCTGATTTGCCAACTTATAATGCAGTCTTTGAAAGGTGTCGTGTGTGGGCGTGTCCTGTTGTCAAGGGCAGGTTATGTAAACCATCCGGAAGGTCATCATTAGAACTAGAAGCAAGCCAATATGCCAACCTGCTTCATCATCCTGACAACAATATCTGTGTTGTTTGCAACATGGTTCACAGATCATCACCCAAACTGAGAGAGCACATGATTTTACACAAGAGAGTTGTCAGGCTTTCATTTCCAAACAACCCAATCAAGGTTAGAGTGTTGATCTGTCAGATATGCATGATATCTATGAAATTGAATGCTGGTCTCAAAGGTCATCTTAAGGGCAATGGATGCCAAACAAGACAGAAGACATTACAAGTGATGTGAATGATGAGGAGGCAGCTCTCATCTGAGTAAGATGTAGCAATCACCATTATAATGGATTCTCCCATTAGTTTCAAGTTATGAAGACTTAACGGTACAATTTAGAATTTAACTGCTACACCTGCTACAGTGAAAAAATTGATTATAGTTGTAAAAAACTTGTCTAGAATAAGCCACACTTTCTTTTTAAGCATTTCATCCCAAGTAAGGCAATAAAACCACTAAGACCCAAGGGGTTACTGAGTGTTATAGAATATGATTTTTAAGAAAAATACTATTGAGGAGAAAGAACAATGAAAGAATGGGAATTAAGACAAGAGATAACTATTGACATTGCATTTATATTTTTGAAGATCAAAGTTGACAGGGAAGCAAGAACCTGGAAGAGAGTTCCACAAGCAAAAAGTGTGATAGAAGAAACTGTTAGCATAGAACTTATGGTTGCATCCACCAATTTAGTACTGTGCTTAAATTCATAAAGTCTAGGTACCAAAGAGGAAAGTAATATTTTGAATAATACAAAAATATGGCACAAGGCCAAAAGGGGAAGACTGGTCTTCAATCTGTCTTCGCTAGCCCTGTTTACTGACCTGAACATACTACAGCATTCCTTATACTAAAAAAACACATTCTCACTTACCATTCTTACTACAGTCACCATAATACCTCAGAGTCTCTATGTAGTCCTAATTAGTTCCCATATGTACAATTTCTCTGTGCAGCATGGGGAATAAAAAATAACAACATTTAAAAATGAAACCCCAATGAATATTTACAGTGAATACAATTTATATACAAGAAACTAAACAAAACAGTGTTAGTAATAAAAACTCTGCAATCTTTAATTGTGGCAAAAAATCAGTTAACTGGACAAAATTAATGTGGGACTAGGAAATTAGCAACAATCATTTGACCAAACACTCACTCAAACACATTCATCCAGTGACAAAAAGAAATATTAAATACACACTTGAGAAATGGAAAGTGCTTGTGTCTACCAGAGAACTGACATCTCTGTCACCTTAAGAGGGAGAGAAGGAGGAATTAAACTAAAGAAAGTGGGGACAGAAATAAAAGAGGCCAATCAGCATATATCCCCTAGCTAAGTAAAGTTGATGGAAGGAACTAAGGATAAAAAAAGCCTAAACTAGAGGCAAGTTCATCATAACAATTATCATGAAAGTATTTATAGAAAAGGCAGAGGGAAGCTACATTACAGCAATGGGAAAGTGATTGAAGCTGAGATGCCAGCTCAGGACCAATGACATTGTAGATTGTTCTATGGATTTTATCAAGGATCTCTAAATGAAATAGCAGAAATACAGAAATGGCAGACTAGATGTGGCAGCAATATTCAAAGCAAGGAAAAATGGTAAGCTTATAAATATGTAAAATAGATTCTGTCAAGGAAAATTGTCTAACACAAGAAATCTACTTTCCCAGAAGCTGACCAAGCAATTGTTGATTTGATATAATCTTTCTACTTCATGTCAGTAGAAAATGTTGGTCAAAGAAGGCACAATGAGTTACTTTCCTGAAGGTTAGCATCTGCCATACTGATGTAAGATTAAAGAGGGTTCTCTCAGATGATTAAAAGAGAGGTGTTTTGTTTTGGTGGGATTAAAATTAAAAAGCCATTTCTTGACTTTTTCATGCACAGTGTAATCACCAGGTGCTGACTGAATTCAATCAGCACCTGATGATTGCATCATGCATGAAACTCAGAGTTGTACTACCTGTGAGAAAAAATATATATTATTAGTATAAATTTTAGCTGTTATTATACATGGAATACTATTCTATTAGCACCAGAACTCAATGTGAGATATTTTATATTCACATATAATGCCTGATTTTTTCCATTCTGGTAAAAACCATAGTAGCATAAACATTGGTGTTTCAAATATTTTATAAATTGTTCTATGACTTTGTTTTTTGAAAATTGTATCAAGCACTCCCTTAATATCATTTTTTGCCAAAGATTGAAAATATATATATATATAGTTAAACCTAGAGAGCCAGACAAACCTACCAAGGTTTCACCTAAATGGATTCGGTAGGTAGGTTTGGTAGTTTTGTCTGGCCCTCTAGGTTTAATTAGGTCTGCTCTACTCATTGTATTGAGCACTTTATTTAGTTATTTTGGGTATTCGCACCGGGGTTTTTTTCTTTGGGCCTTGAACTTGTATGCTGGATGATTATTTTCGGCTAACATACATGTTCTTGGTTCTTTCTTTTTTTATACCTTTTTTTTCCCTTTGGTATTGGCTTGTTTATTTGCAAATCAACACACCGAAGGTTTTCTGAGTGAGTATAGTTTCTTATATTTATAAGATTTCTATTAATAATAATATATATATTTAAGTTACGAAAATCTTGGTAATCCGTATGGGTAATCCCAAGGAGGATGAAATCCTGTGAGCTCAATGTAAATTCAGCACTAGTAATTTAAAGAAAAACAGAGCACTTTAAGGCTCCATTGTAATAGTTTACCTTAAAAGGTCTCTGGTGAAATAAACTATTACAATGGAGCCTTGAAGTGGACTGTTCTTTAATATATATATATATATATATATATATATATATATAGAGAGAGAGAGAGAGATAAAAATCTATAGGTAAATAATCCAAGTGAATCCTAATAATATAAAATATTAAAACTGATCCACATAGAGCTCAATATATTTATTACAGAGCATATATAGTATATATACTTTTTTATTTTATCTCTAAACTCCTTCATGTTGATAAACCTTACAAGGTTAATTCTTGTAGGGAGAAATAGCTATTCGTATGGGGTATCTTTGAATTTATATATATATATATATATACCTGTATATACATATCTCAATATAGTAAGAATAAATTGGTTTTAATTTCTCAAATATATATATATATATATATTTATATATATGAGAAATTATCCCCATCTCATCTCCTAAATCTCCACATGCCAAACCCTGTAAACTGCTTCAACAGGTGGGCTTAATCACATGAAATTACCATCGTAAGGTGCTGCACTTTTCTGTGCACTGGTCATACCAGAAAGGTATAACTCTGTGATAATAAAACCTGAGGGGTGTTGTTCATTGTGTTCGGGGCAAATATTTGCACCAATTCCTTGTTATCAGCACTTCCAATAAGTATGGCTGGTTCTACACAAGCTTTCACCACCCTAAACAAATCTTTTGTGTGGATAGTCTGCAGTTCAGTTCTGTGTTCCTTCTTTGCTATTTCACCTGAGCAACAAGTCCACTGGTGAGAGAGTTATGGCGATGGGGACAGGTACAGGATTAAAAACTGAAATGAAAAAGACACTCATACGTTGAAAACGACAGGAGTGTCCATCAATATATATATATATATATATATATATATACAGACATGAAAAGAAACTAATAAACAAAATGTCTAAAGAAGCAACTAAAAGCACTATGGGACAATAAAGGAATTTTCATTACTTCATTAACCCTACCAAACAGAAAAAATAATTTAAAATTAATTAAATTTTCCTTGTCTGTCATATTTAATGAAAGACGTTTAAAAGAAAGGTTGCTACCCAAATATATATACATATCCAAAAATATATATATATATATATATATATCCAAAAAAATATATATATATAGATACACACACATATATATATATATATATATATATATCCAAAAAATATATATATATAGATACACACACATATATATATATATATATATATATATCAAAAAAAATATATATATATAGATACACACACATATATATATATATATATATATAAAAAAATACATACATAGATACATATATACATACATACACATATATGTATATATATTTACATGAGAAATTTTTTATTTTATTTTTCTTATGTTTTGTTTTTTTTTAAAACAAATAAAATTCTTACATGGGACATATTTATTATAAAAATGTAATTTAGTTACTTAAAGCTTAATTAGCAAATTAATGAATTAACAAAGAAAACAAAAAAAGAAACTGAAGCCACTGGCAAGATTTCTATCAATTCATCATGGAAAAAGCGAAGAAAAAAAAAATTACATGATTTGATCAAATCATCAAACAGAATTTTTATCTTTATTTAAAAACAAAAGAAAAAAAAAAAACAATAATAAAACACCAAACTCAGTTTTGTTTAAACTGACTGTTCCATTCTGAAGACCTCAAATACTTTGGAGAAAGAATTGCTTCTTAATTATTCCATTTGTACACTGGAATTTCCGTCTCTCATATAATCATCCTCGTGTATAAGATGCATGAAAGGAATGGAACTGAAGATTATTTGGTTGGCAACAGAATTCTGCCAGAATTTTGGGAAGGTTTCTATAAATATTAAAAGATGCCTCAAATGTATTAACATTTTTAACAGAAGTTCATCTCAAAGCTTATTTCATGTACAGATCTAAAGATTACTGCCGATTCCACAATATGATTAATATCATATATTGCAAAATATCAAAAATGTCTCTTTTTTACAGACCATTACTTCAAGGTTTCTTTCATGTGCACAGATGAAGATTACATATGATTTAGTGCATGTACATGGGGTTCATAATAATTGGGAAACAGAATTTATCCCTATATGCAATAAACAGAGGATAGTCATAATAAAGGATGTGTTGGAAAATGATTTTAACAGTCAAAGAGTCAAAAATTAATAAACAGGATAGTCTTAATAATCTTGGGAGTGGGTGCCAAATTACTTCTTCAAAAATGTCCTTCACAATATATATATATATATATATATATATATATATATATATATAAAAATATTAAAAAGAAGAGAAGAGAGGTGCCACAAATGTCTTTGGTTGTAATGTGGATTTATTTAGAAAAAATATTATGCTTTGTTTTACATAATTTTACTACACGTGTTTCTGGTCTCATGACCATCTTCAGGTAAAAGCAGAGATTTCCACATATTATTAAAAATAATTAATTTTTTCTTTTGTTTTTCAATGTTAAATATTCTCGATATGAGACATTTTCTGTGTTAGTAATCTGAATTTCTTTCTTGAATTGGCAATGAAGAGTTCTGCACGAAGGGTGATAAAACAATTAGTCATAATAAAGGATGTGATGGAAAAGGATTTTAACAGTCAAAGAGTCAAAAATTAATAAACAGGATAGTCTCAATAATCTTGGGAGTAGGTGCCAAATTATTTCTTCAAAAATGTCCTTCACTTCTTTACAATATATATATATATATATATATATATATGTTTATATCAATTTAAATAAATAAAGAGAGAAGGTTATAGTTATTCGAACTAGAGAAAAGTCTATATATTAAAAAGAAGAGAGAAACCAGAAACATTTCTGGTTGTAATGTGGATTTTTTAAAAAAAATATTATTCTTTATTTTCCATAATTTTGCTACACACGTTTCCAGTCTCAGAACCTTCATCAAGCAAAGAGTGAATATCTGCACATATTATTAAAAGAAATTAATTTTTCTTGTTTTTTGATGTTAGACAATCTCAATATTAGATATTGTCTTTTGTGTTCATGATGCAAATGTCTTCCTTGACCTGGCAGTGAAAAAGTTCTTCTGTGTAAAGAGTAATAAAATAATTGGTCACAGAAAGGGTGAGAAAAGATACCTGTATCTTTTAATGACCCCTGAATGTTCTTAGATCTATTTCCTTTTTTTTGTGTTTTTGTCAGCATGTATATATATATATATATTTATTCCCTCTCCATACATACATACTGTCTTATTATAAAGAATTAGTATACACACACACACACACACACACACACACACTCATGCAAGTGGTTTGACCACTGTATTTAACCATTACGTCTGCATGTTGTGTGTTTTTGTGTGTGGGGTTATGATCTATTTAGTGCTAGTTTAAATTTGTTTATGAAGTTTTTTTCTTGTATTTGTCATTAAGAATAATTGTCTGTTTAATATATTGGCATAATTTTAAATTCACCCTGGTTACATTTATAGACATGTTGTGATACAAAAAGTTTTCTGTTGTCTGGTAATTTTATATCGCTTTTGTGAAGGGAGACCCTGTTGTTTGGCTGTTAGCTGATACCAATATATGACTTCTTGCATTTTGTGCATTTGAGGGCATAAATCACATTTTTGAAATTGCAGTTTACATTTTTATTTATTATGAATGTCGTTTTGGGGTTTTCAAAAGTGTAGGAGTTTCCTTCTATAATGATGTCACAAACCCCATATCTTTTTTTGTTGCATTTTGTGACTACCTGTATTATGTGTTGGTTAAATTTGGATAAGGTTAATTTGTGCTTCAGGTTTTGAGATTGGCATTTGCTTTTAATTATTTTGGTTGTTTTCAGTGTATTTTTCAGTTTGCCATTATTGCTAAGTAGTTCTAGATTTTTTGTAATTTCTGTAAACAGTTCTGGATTGTTTGTGTTGTATGTTAAGACATATGCTAGAGTTTTTTCAACATTACATTTCTTTGTATTTCATAGTTTGTCTAAAGTTCATCTTTGTTTATTAGTGTTGTGGGGTAGCTTTGTTTTTTAAGAGTTTTACGTAGTTCTTTTAGGTGGATATTTCGGAGGTGTTTGTCAGTCACTATAGGACAGAACCTATGTGCTAGAGAATAAGGGATGGATTTCAGGCAGCTTTTTGGGTGATGGCTCTTGAAATGAAGATATTGTTGGGTATCTGTAGGTTTGTGGTAGATATCTGTGATTATGTGATTGTTTTTATTTCTAATGAGTATATCTAAAAATGGTAATTCATTGAAATTATATTCTTGGGTGAATTTGATTTTTGGGTCTAAGTTCTGTAGTAGAATATGAAATTGGTTAATATCACCCCATGAGGATTTCCAGAAAATGAAGCAATCATTTAAGTATCGTTTCCAAGATTTAGTGAAGTGGGTTTTTATATTTTCCCCATATATTTGTTCTATCTTTTCATATAGGTTTTCCTCTAGGTAAGCTAATGTTAGGGTGGCATATGTTGGTGCCATTTTCATTCCCATTGTGGTACCTAGGATATAGTTTTTTATCAAATTCAAAGGTGATATTGTTTAGAATTAAGTCTATACTATCGATAATGAATTCCTTAGTGAATCTGGGATGTAGTGTTTCTGGACGTTTTTTTCAGTCCAGAATGAGATTGCCTTTTTACCTAATTCATGTGGTATGTTGCTATATAGGCTACTAATGTCAAAAGTTGCCATAAGTGTTCCCGGATCTACTTTTTGTAGAATGGATATAAGGAAGTGAACATCATCTCTGATGTAGCTTTTAATCTGCTTAGTAAATGGTTGTAATATTAGTCTATGAGTTTGCTAGTTGGACAGGCTGATCCTGCTACTATGGGTCTGAATGTAAGGTCACTGGGGTTTGGGATGCTAATGTATTCAGATTTCTGTGTCTGGATAGCTGCTTTTATTTAACTCAATTTTTGAATTTTTGGTAGTCTGTAGAAATTACTTGTTTTGATACAAAGTTTACGAGGAAATCCTTTTCTTTTTTATGTTAATATTATGTGTTGTGCAGAGTTTTGTGTTTTTTGATATAATGTTTTTGTCTATGTTAGTGTTGCTTAATTTGTAATTGTTCTTATCCCCTAGTGTTTCGAGAATTTTGTTTTATAATACATTTTGTCCATGACCACTACAGTGCTGCCTTTATCTGCTTCTTTTATAATTATGTTATTATTTCCTTGGATGCACTCTAAGGCTAGTCTTTGTCTGTATGTAAGGTTGTTGAATGGTTTGGATTTTTCTTGTAGGTCGAGGTTCCAGAGTTTTTCAAAAATATATTTAGTTCATTAGTATTATTATTTTTGCTTGGGAATAAATTGGATTTATTTTTTTTTACTAATGACTCATCTTTAATATTTTCGTTATTATTAAATATACCTTTTAGTCTGAATTTGGGTTCAAATTTCTCAGATCAATCTTAATTGTTTTATTGCCCTTTACTGCCAGTTCAAGGAAGACATTTGGGTCACTAACACACAAAAAAGACAATGTATACTATTGAGAATGTTTAACATGAAAAACATAGGGAAAATTAATTTCTTTTAATAATATGTAGAAATATCCACTCTTTGCTTGATGAAGGTTGTGAGACTGGAAACCCGTGTAGCAAAATTATGTAAAATAAATTATAATATTTAAAAAAAACAAAAAATGCACATTGCAACCAAAAACGTTTCTGGTTTGTCTATATATATATATATATGTATATGGGGAAAGAAGTATGACAAAGTGGATAAAGTTTTTGTGAGACATGTTTTGTCTGTTAGGACTTCATCAAACTAAGTTGAAAATGTTGAGAATTTTAAATTCAAAAATAATTTTTTTTTCATGTCTTTCAGGTATATAATCTAGCCAATTTAATTCAGAATCTTTTTCTTCTTGTTTGTTTCCATAAATTTTCTTATTAAATATCCCACTTTGTGATTATAAAAGAATCTGCCAAGAACAGTGAAATGTTGCAAGAACCTGGGTGCAAATTTACTGTGGATGATTTAGCAATTAAAGCACTTTCTATACATTTTCATCTTAGGAAATTGTTTTCTCTTTTAATTCAAGTAGCATTTTTTAAAATCAAAAGTTTGATTAGTCTCATTATGGTGAGTAACTAATACATTTAATGTGTTGTTTTTTAAAATGTCTCTTTTTTGTTCATGTAATCTTTTATTCAGATTCCTCAAGGTTTCTCTGATGTATTCCTTGTGGCAATTATTACATGTAATAGAGTAAATTTCTCCTTCAAATTTTATATATTGTTAATTATATCATTATCACACACACACACACATATATATATATATATATATATATATATATATATATATATATATATATATATATATATATATATAAATTCTTCATATATATGTGAATGTGATTTAGATTTCATCATTTATTAATTATTTGCTCTGTAATGATAAATACATTGAGCTCTTTTTGTGGATCAGTTTTAATATTATATATTAATTGGATCCACTTGGATTATATATCAATGGATTTGTTACCTTTTCTATATATATATATATATATATATATATATATATATATATATATATATATTTGATTCTATTTCTGATATTGAGCACTTTCTAATAAGTACCGCGCATATAATATATAAATAATTATACCTATATATATTTATTTATATTTATATACACTTTTCACACACATTATATATATAAAATACATTCCTATGTACCTAATATCATATATTACAATATTATCAATGACTTCACATTCTTAAAAATAAAGACTGATTATTGATGGAAGTAGGGATGTATTAATGAAAGAAAACACTGATAAAGAAAGAGAAAATATAAGTAAATGCCAATCAGGCTATTTAAAAGGATATGGGCTTCAAAAAAATCCCAAATTGATAATGAGAAGGAAATGAAAAAAGACAAAAGTTGCTTATCATGACCTTTTTTTTTTTTGACCATAGTAAACAACTGATAACATTTGATGGAAATTCAAACAATTTATATTCAATGTTATAAATTGATTGCTATAAATACCTTAACATTATTAAACAATTAATACTAAATTTGATTTAAATCTATTTTTCATTAATATTAAATAAACTCTTATGATCAACTGATTTTGATTAATAATAGCCATTTGTTAATATTATCTGCAATTATAATAAACAACTTTGTCTCTAATTCCAATAATAGATGGAAGATAAAATAACGAAATACAACAGAGAAAGAAATAGAGAATACAGATAAATATTAGTCATGGTAATTAACAGGGGTTTTAAAAAAAAAACATCCGAACTACGTTAATAACCAAGAAAGGGAAGAAAAATAAAAATGGGGGAAGCTACTTATTTTAATCACTTATGATAATAACCATTTGATATTATTCCCTGGTATAACCCTTCAGTCAAGACTGCCAAAAACACACTGGATTCAAACCCAGGTCCTTTTCACTCCTGTTAGTGAATCACTTCTTTGATTATAAACATTTTGGTATAATAAATAAATTATTGAATAATAGTGCAATGGAGGCCACGGATTGTGATTATTTTAGCACAGAACAATAAATGAGAGATACAATGGTTGATTACTCATATCCACAACATCCTGTTTGCTAGAGCAGTCAACCAATCCCTGCTGCAGACACCTGCTCAGCACATTCAGGCTTTGTTCAATACCCACAAAGCTTACCAGTGGTTTATACTAGAACTCTGCAGAGTGGATCTTAGTGTAGCTGGAAACAGTTTCTTGCTACTTATCCCAGACCATCTTCTGTTATCCACTTGCTTAAGCTCGCTAGGTATGCCACACATTGCTTTCCCTTGTTTCTCTCTCCCTCTATTTGCCCTTTGAGTATCAGATTCTCCACTAAAACACTGATACTAAGAAAGAAATGGAATAAAAGACAAAAAGTTGCTTATTGTGAGAATTTTTTGATAACAATGAAAAACTGATAACATTAAACAAAGGAGATAAAATTCAAACAATTTACATTCAAGGTTATAAATTAATTGCTACAAACAACTTAACATTATTAAACAATACTAAATTTAATGATCTAAAATTATTTTTTTTAATAATTTCAAATAAATTACTTGAGGTGGGATGATGTTTGTAGAAGTCAAATGACTTACCTGCTAAAATGGCTGCCTTCTTGTATCTCCTTGTAAAGGCAAGCCAGCTAATCTACCTCATTTATAGGAGAGCACCTAATGCAGCAGGTGGGTTAGTCCACTTTGTTGGAATGGACCTGCCCAACACATTTGCATGAGTGGACTCTATTCACCCATATATCTCTCCATTAAATGACTCAGGGCTGTTTTCAACTGAAGGGACTACACCAGTCTACCTGTGTGTCAGACCACTTGCAAGTTAACCAATATTCTACAATGCTGATACAAATAACTCTTTGATAATATTACCTGTTATTATAATAAACTGTTTTGTCTGAATTTCCAATATTTTTTTGAATCATTAACCACTACAGTCTTAACCTCTTAAAGTTTAGAAGGAAACATGATGGAGTAATAGATAGTGGCTCGGATTGAGGAATTGGAGACCCGAGTTTGAATTCCAGTAGTATCCATTACATTCTCTTATGTGCTAAAACCCTTGGAAAAGGTATGACTCCTCTTCTTCTCCCTGTAGCTATGGGTAAATAGCACGACAGACTGCATTCTATAGATTTGGATGGCAACTGGTCTACCACAGAAAGAAATGGCAACCTAAAATGGGAAAAAAATCTGCCTTGTCAGTCATATATCGAAAGATACGTGATCACCTAAGCGTGTATCATGCATGGCTGAACTGTTATCTTTCCCACATATCTTTTTGAACTACACTTCTTATCTCTTTTCTTTTTTTAAGCGTTTCACCCCAAGCAAGGCAGAAAGCCACTAGGACGCAAGGGGTTACAGAAGATTTGAAGCAAGATCAGATAGGAGCAATAGAGGAAAGGATGAGGAGAAGAATAGATCAAGGCAACTGGAGATGTTGATTGACATTATATTTGAATAGTTGGAGATTATAGCTCTTAGGGAAACTGGAATAGGGAAGGGAGTTCCACAGGTGAGAGGTGCGGGACATGAAGCTATTGGAGTGGAAGAGAAGGTTACATTTAGTAGTTTTGACAGTGAAAGGGTGAGAGCGGGATGCCAGCCTCATAGGTCACTTGAAATCATGAAATCTGGGAACCAGCAAATGCAGTCCTTAGAGCAGTTGCCATGAAAGTATTTGTAAAAAAGACAGAGAGAGGCGACGAAAATCTCGTTCAGTAACCCTCTACCTTGAGTGGCTACTGAGTCTTGTATTGGTTGAACATTAGTTAAAAAGAGAAATCAATGTTTTAGAGATTTTAAGTCTAGTATTAACAAGTTTATGTATCCTTTCTTTCTATTTGGCTTCTGTCACAATGAGTCTTTGACACATCACTTGACAGAAAGACTGATTATTGATGGAAGCCAAGATAAAATAATACAACTGAGAAAGAGAGAGAAAATATAAGTAAATGTCATTCATGCTAATTAAAAAAGAACATGATTTTTTTAAAAGTTTCCCAACATTGTTAATGTGAAAGAAACGGAAAAAGTAAAAAAGCTGATTATTTTGTATCTGCCTATATTTCTGAGATGAGGAATTATGTACACTATTTACATTATTCAGACTACTGTCCTCATCTTTGTCACCAAATTTATTACAACATTTCGACCGTTATACACACCAGCCTTCTTCAGGATCTGTCAATATTTCTGAGATGAGGTATTATGTACACTATTTACATTATTCAGAATATTTTCCTCATCATTGTCACCAAATTTATTACAATGTTTTGACCGTTGTACACTCCGGCTTTCTTCAGGATCTGTCAATATTTCTGAGATGAGGTATTATGTACACTATTTACATTATTCGAACTATTGTCCTCATCTTTGTCACCAAATTTATTACAACATTTCGACCGTTATACACACCAGCCTTCTTCAGGATCTGTCAATATTTCTGAGATGAGGTATTATGTACACTATTTACATTATTCAGACTATTTTCCTCATCATTGTCACCAAATTTATTACAATGTTTTGATTGTATTTTCTTTAGGATCTTTAGGATCTGTCAATGGTTTCTGAGATGAGGTATTAATATTTACATTATTCGAACTATTTCCTCATCTTTGTCACCAAATTTATTACAACATTTCGAGACCATTCTTCAGGATCTGTTATTTCTGAGATGAATTATGTACACTATTTATATTATTCAGACTATTTTCCTCATCATTGTCACCAAATTTATTACAATGTTTTGACCGTTGTACACTCCGGCCTTCTTCAGGATCTGTCTATATTTCTGAGATGAGGTATTATGTACATTATTTACATTATTTAAACTATTGCCATCATCTTTGTGGCCATGTTTATTACAATGTTTTGGCCATTGTATGCCGCGGCCTTCTTCAGGTGGTTGGAATGCCGAACTGAACCCTTTATTTCACTCACTGGGGTAGACTGTTCTGGTTCCACATGCTATGTCTAATGGATGCCAGTTATCAGTTATCTCCTGTTAATTCCCCTCCCCAAGTTCTCCACTGCCTTAACCAGGTATTGAACTCACACTCTTTGGGTCCTGTCACTGGATTTAACTAACGCCTTCATCCACTGTACCATGTGTCCTGATTATTTTGACCATTTTTGATACCAATAACCAACATTGAGACAAGAAGATAAAAACTGGAACTGTTTACATTCAATTCTTTGCTAAAAATAACTTCACATTGCAAATTCATTTTTGTTTTCATTCTGTCCAAGGCCACTTGAAGTGTAGCTATAGAGTATAAGAGAATCCTGGTTATGCCAAATTACATTCAGCACCAAGACCTCTGATCAGGGGATTGGAGGTTTTGAATAGCGTGAAACCACATCTTAATTGCTGTTATTCACAAGTCCACCCTGGGTGGTAGCACCTGTTAGGGTCCCAGCTATGGGCAAATAGTGAAACCACAAACAAAGCACTATGGAAGTATAAAAATACATTTTTGTAGTAAAAATACTAGCAATAGATCAATGTGTTTATGGAGCTACTGTATACACATCCACAAATTTTTTTAACCCTCTTAAGATAATCTCAGATGAGATTGAAAGTACTTGGGAAAATAAAAATTATTTGAGAGAAAGTTTTGCTGTTATTCTTGATCAGTTTTCTACAAACATCAAGAAATTAATTTGTGGATTTTAAAGGATTAAAACTAAAGTAGACATAATATATCTATACATGCGAAAATTTCTCCGATTTAACCAGTAGAGAAGACAATATTTATGGATAAAAATGACAATAGGAAAACAATTGCTAGTCATTGGATGAAACGCGTCAGCAATTACTAGTTTTCCTATTGTCATTTTTATTGATAAATCTCTCTCTCTCTCTCTCTATATATATATATATTAAGATGTTTATTCAGACTGATCTGATGTGCAAGTTTTCGAGATAACAACTGAGACATTACTCTATTTATTGAACAATTTAGTTCATGCCACATTGACTGATAAACTCCTACAACAAAAATATTCTCAAATTACCATAATAGTAAAAAAACACACACTCTTAAATTTTCAAAAAATTGAACCTTAGCGTTGCGACTGCATGCTCCAAAAGTTTGTATCTGTTAAAAATAACACATTTAAAAAACAAAAAAAAAACATATTTCAATTCACATTTAATTTTTTCATCTGTGATGCTACCTGGATTTTACTAAAAACAAAATAATTTCCATGCCTGGGGATGACTGAATGTACAGTTGAAAGTACTTGGAGATTAAAAAAAAGACCTTATACAGCTTGTAGTTATTAAAAACAAGGATCATTACATTCATCGAGTGATTCATAGATTAATGCAACTTAAAAATTTGGTTGTGAAAGAATTTTACCATTTTATATCATTAACTTTACTCATCTACTTTTTGTATGAATGATTCATTGTAATATATTCAGACATAGATTGTTAAATATAATAGACAACAAATGTCTATGATATCTTATCATGAGCCATTCCAAGTTTTAAATAATGGCTTTAGTTTCAAGTGAAAATAAAGACAAAAACTATCCAACATTTGGATATTTCTTTATTATATTGGTCGGTCATCTAAGCTTTCATATGAGCCATCATCAGAGTGGTTATATGGACATTACAGCAGAGATGCTCACCGTCAAAGATGAAATCCTATTTTGTTTATACTGATGACGGCCCATTTGAGCCGAAAGCTTAGATTGATAACCAATATAATAGAGAAATATCTAAATGTTGGATAGTTAGATAGATATGAACAGACTAGGATAGATAGATAGATAGATAGATGTGAACAGACTAGGATAGATAGATAGATAGATAGATATGAACAGACTAGGACAGATAGATAGATAGATAGATATGAACAGACTAGGACAGATAGATAGATAGATAGATATGAACAGACTAGGACAGATAGATAGATAGATATGAACAGACTAGGATAGATATGAACAGACTAGGATGGATAGATAGATATGAACAGACTAGGATGGATAGATATGAACAGACTAGGATGGATGGATATGAACAGACTAGGATGGATGGATATGAACAGACTAGGATGGATGGATAGATATGAACAGACTAGGATAGATAGATAGATAGATATAAACAGACTAGGATAGATAGATAGATATAAACAGACTAGGATAGATAGATAGATATAAACAGACTAGGATAGATAGATAGATATGAACAGACTAGGATGGGTAGATAGATATGAACAGACTAGGATGGATAGATAGATATGAACAGAATAGGATGGATGGATAGATAGATAGATATGAACAGACTAGGATGGATAGATAGATATGAAAGGACTAGGACAGATAGATATAAACAGACTAGGATGGATAGATAGATATGAACAGAATAGGACTATGGACAGATAGATATATAAAAATAGACTAGGATGGATGGAAGGACTAACAGATATATATGAACAGAATAGGATGGATAGGATGGAATAGGATGGATGGATAGATCTATAGAAAACAGACTAGGATGGATAGATAGATATGAAAGGACTAGGACAGATAGATATAAACAGACTAGGATGGATAGATAGATATGAACAGAATAGGATGGATGGATAGATAGATAGATATGAAACAGACTAGGATGGATGAAGATATGAATGGGAGAATGATGACTAAGACAGATAGATATAAACATGTTAGGATGGATAGATAGATATTGACAATCTAGGATGGATTCATTGATATGACAATTATGGATATTTTGTGACTCAGGATATGCATACAGATTAAAAAAAAAATAATGAGTATCATGAAAAAGCAGATATGAATAAAAAATATGAATGTCGGACAAAATATACTTTCATTGATGATATGTATGTAGCACATTCCTTCAAGATCGTATTCTGTAAGATCACTTACTGAATACAATCCTGAAGGAATGTGCTACATGGATATCGTCAATGAAAGTATATTTTGTCCGACATATTTATTTTATTCATATCTGCCCTTCCATGATGCTTATTGTTTTTTTTTTTTATTATCTCTGTATGCATTTTGTTGAGTTACTTCAATGAAATTAACTTCTTTGCACTTATAAAATCTTTGGGATAGACTGATTTTGATATAAATAACCATTAAATGTGATTGAATCAGGATCAAATATGTAATCAATATAATTTTGGGATTGCATTAAGAATGAACAAAGTCTAACAGTAGTCAAAATTGAATGGTACACAGCTGGTGAAGCACCTAAAAAAGGACATAAACCCTATATTAGTTCTGCTGTGTGGATTCAAAAACTCATTTTAATATTAAAACAAATAATTGTAGCCCTGAATACATGAGGGATAACAGATAATATCAGTTAGTAGAAACCCAAGTTTTAATTTTTAAATTAATTAAAATAAAATGAACCCATTAAAATCAAAGCACCCATTAAAAAGCTGTTTAATTTTTATCCTTTTATGGTGAATTTTAATGGATGAACTTTTCTTAGGGTGATAAATGCTGAGAATTCTGTCATGCTAGAAGATATTTTCTCACCAGAATCTATCTTAAACTTTTGTAAATTTACCATTTGTCCATGCATTGAATATTACTGCCAAATTTGGTCTGGTGCTATGTATCTAGAAATTCTTGACAAAAGAAGAATCTTCAATGGTTGCTGGTTCTGGCAGTGAATTTACTAAATATAATCCTGAAGGTATGTGGTACATCATCAATGAAAGTATATTTTGTCCGACATATTTCTTTTATTCATATCTGCCTTTTCATAATGCTCATTCTTTCTATCTCTGTACGCATTTTGTTGAGTCACTTCAATGAAATTAACTTTTTTGCACTTATAAAGTCTTTGGGACAGACTGATTTTGATATAAATAACCATTTAATAACATTAAATGTGATTGGATCGAGATCAAATATGTAATCAATATATATTAAAATATAAAATATTGATCTGGAATATTAGTCTGAGAAAGTACAAGTTGCTCGGTCAATGAATGCAAAATCCTTCTTTATAAGGAAAAGGCTAATATTACCATTACCAAGACCAGCTCTAGTCCAAATGAACAGGAACAAAGCAACAGGTTTAGGTTTGGTTTAGTTAATGGCATATCAACACTTTATGGGTCATTTAATGCTGAAATTTAATTTCCTTGGGACCTTTTTTTTTTTATTAAAATCTGAGACTGGAAATGTTTACTATAAGAATGCATTTTTATACTTTCATTGTGTTTTGACCCCAGTTTGGGGGTTAACTCTTTGCCCTAAGCTGTGACCCTAACAGGTGCTATCACCCCGGGTCAGGGTGGATCTGGGAACACTGCTTGTGGTTCCATGCTCCTCAAAACCTCTTGATCAGAGGCCTTGCTGTTGGATGTAGTTTATTGTCTTACCCAGGATGCAGATGTAGTTTATCGTCATACCCAAGACAAGGAAAACCCAGGACAAGGACTGTGTATTCCTGAAGAACCTAAAGTCAGAACCACACTAAGTGGTGCTACTTCAATTTCAGTAGTAAGTTAATTTTCATTCAGGTGAACCAAGGAACGACGACAATTAAGGGGTGTGTTATATTCTGGGCTAAGGGAATAAATACTTAACACCAGGTGGATAATAGAAGAAAGGTGTATTGTACACAACAAGTACAATATGAAATACAGTACAGTTATACACACAGGTCAATCTAGTGGTGAGTACCACTAATTGGAAGGTCGGACGTGCTTGCATCTTCTCGCTCTTACTCTTCCTCGAGTCTCTCACAGTCAGTTGACTTTATAAGTACTTACTACCTATCGTTTAATCATTCATGGGAGTGACTGCTTATCCCATTGCATCAGGTATAGACTTGATGCAACAAAAATATGTTTCTACAGAAGGATGCTGAGAATAACAGGGATCAAATACGTCATCAACAAGGTAACAAATGTTCTACAGAGGTATGTTGAGAATACCATGGACTTGGACATGTGAGCAACATGGAAGTCTTAGGGATAATGAAAACAAGACTTAGAATCAGTAAAATACAATATCAGGAATATGAGGAAAAGGGGGTTGGGGAATTTGACACTAACAGGACATATTGAAAGCAAGAGAGATGGTGAAACCAGTGAGTAACCTAGGTAAGAAGTATTCCATGCTAATGGAATAAATACTTAACACCAGGTGGATAATAGAAGAAAGGTTTATTGTACACAACCAGTACAATATGAAATACAGTACAGTTATACACACAGGTCAATCTAGTAGTGAGTGCCTCTAATTGGAAGGTCGGACGTGCTTTTGTCTTCTCTCTCTCACTCTTCCTCGAGTCTCTCTTAGATGGTTGACTTTATAGGTACTTGCTACCTATAGTGTATCATTCATGGGGGTGACTGGTTATTCCATTACATCAAGGTGGTTCCATGCTCCTCAAAACCTCCTGATCAGAGGAATTGCTACCAGATGTAGTTTATCATCATACCCAGGACATAAAAAGTAGTATGACCAGATGGAAGTGTAATAGAAATAATATCAGCTATAGATGATTTTGGCTTCAACAAGGCTAAAGAAATAATAAATTGCAATCATATATCAAATCAATAAGTGTGATTATAATAATTGACTTCCTCTGTGCTTCTAAAGTTAGTTATTCACTTAATTCTTTTGCATCTTACATGAAAATCTTGATTTCCATCAAGTTCCCACTGATAATAACTTTGTAGCAGTTCTGTTTTATGTTCGATACTCTATATTAAAATTTCCCCTTTGTTAAGATAAACATTAGTTTTTTTTGTGCTTTTTATTTTTGCCACTGAGAGATGGGCAGTCTGGTCTGGTACTTCTTTTAGATTCTTGATAAAATCCAAAGAAACTGTGATTTTATTGGTCCTGACCTGGCATCTCAGCTTCAGTCACTTTCCCACCATCATAACATAGCCTCCCTGTGCCTTTTCTATAAATATTTCCATGCTAACTGTTCTGATCAGCTTTCCTCTTTGGTACCTAGACTTTGTGAATTTAAGTATACTATGGGATTAACAAGAAGGTCTCATCATTTTACAGTTGAAATGGCTAGATGTAAGTTCAATGCTAACAGTTTGTTCTCTCGCATCTCTTGTTTGTGGAACTGATTCTGGCATGGCATCTTGACTTCAGTCACTTTCTCACAGATGTGACATGGCTTCCCTTTGTCTTTTCATGATAATTGTCCTAATGAACTTTCCTCTTTGGTACCTAGACTTTATGAATTTAAGCAAACTACTAGATTGGTGGCAAGTTCTTATCGTTTTACATTTAACTTTGAACTTAAAAAATTTAAATGCAATGTCAAATGTTATCGTCTGTCTTAATTCTTGTATTGTTTTCTCTCCCTAACGAGGTTTCTTTTTCTCATATTCTCTCCCACTTAGTAACTGCTTGCATCTTAGTGGCTTTATTGCCTTGCTTGAAGTGAAATAATAATAATAAAAAAAAACGGTTAAAACTTTTATCTCATAATTTGCTTAACAGTGATGGATAGCAAGTGGAAGTTGAAATTGCTCTTATACATATTTTTTCTTAGTTTTGCCCACAAAGTAGATATTTATGGCTTTAAATTTACTTGATGTCCGACAAGAGCTTCGTTTTCTTATTTCAGATGTAATGATGTATGAGGGTTAACTCTCTCAGTTACTAATTTAAGAGAACATAGAAAATACCTCTGACTTTTCTCCAAGTTGGAAATGCTTAAAAAATATATGCCAATTATTAATGATTTAATTTACTAACCTGAACTCAACCTAAGAAACACTTGATTCTTCTTGTTTTAATGACTTTTCAGAGTGTGGGCAGTCATGGTTCTTCCAAACTTCCTATCTTTTGCTGATCTAAGTAACATTTTACCATAAACCACCCCTCTTTTGTCACTATTCTACCATCCATTTACTTACTTTTATGTGCCATTTACTTTTAGGATGTGGTAAATAATAACTCTCCACAACTTCCTGTCATGTTATGAGAAAATAAATTATCATTGACAGATACTGGAAAAAAGCTGGAAGACAATGTCTAAAACAACAACAAAGATGAGGACATTAGTCTGAATGAAAATAATATAAAATCCTATTTTTTGAAATCAACCTAAAAAAATACTTGTTTTGTCTTCTATTTATAGGCTGTCTTTTCAGTATGTGGGCAATCATGGTTCTTCACAACTTCCTGTATTTTGCTGATCTAATAACATTTGACCATAAACCATCCTTTTTATCATTGTTCTACCATTCATTTCCAAGTCTTCTTTTTGCCACCCAGCTATGAGTAAATAGTAGAACAGACTGGGTTCTATAGCCTTGGATGGCAATCTGTCAAGAAGGAAAAATTCTAAAGATATCATGGATTGAGAGTGTGAGCAATGACGAGGTCTTAGAGAGGTTGCAAACAAGGAGGAGGCTTATACTTAATATCAGAAAGAGGTAGCTTAAGTTTCTTGGACACATAATGTGGAAGGAGGGCCTAGAGAATCTGATACTCACAGGTCAAATAGAGGGAAAGTGAGACAAGGGAAAACAAAACATGACATACATGGCGGGCTTAAGCAAGTGGATGACAGAACAGGGCCTGAGTGAGGAAGCAGTGAGAAGGAACTTGTTGAGAGCTGCAAGGGATAGAGGGAAGTGGAGAGCCATGATTGCCTACGTCTGAAAGGATATGACACATAAAACGAAAGAAGTAACCCTGGTGAAGCACATATAATGCAACTAAAGGAAAGGATTGTTCACATTGACTCAATAAACCCGACTACAGTCAACTCTTTTTTCTAGCTTCCATTCCCTTATTTTTATGTGCCATTTCATTTTATGATGTGAGAAATCTTGGCTCTCCGCAACTTCCTGTCATGTTCTGAGATGAGAAGTTATTATTGACATTATTCTAATTTAGACTCATATTTTCATCTCACTAGTGGAATAAGAACAGTCTACCATTATAAATTAAAGGGTTCAGCTCAAAATTCATCAAAGGTTACCTGGGTTGACAGACACTGGAAAAAGAGCAGAGGACACAATGACTAAAACAACAACAAGGATGAGGATATTAATCTGAATATAAATAATATAAAATCTTGTTTTTTGCCATTCAAAGTAACCTTTGACCCTTTAACATCCCTTTTTGTTACTTTTCTTCTATGCTTTCTCTACTTTTATGCGCCATATCCTTTCAGTACTTAGGCAATTGTGGCTCTCCTCAACTTCCTGTCTTTTGTTGCTCAAAATAACTTTTAACCTTTACTATCCTTTTTTGTCTTTGTTATGCTGTTATGTTGTTGCTGCTTTTATGTGTTGCATTATTTTAAGGATGTGGACAAACATGGCTCTCCACAACTTCTTGTATTTTGTTCCTCAAATTAACTTTTGACACTTTATCATCTACCTTTTAAATTGTTCTGCAAATCAACAACTTCTTTTATGTGCTATGTTCTACCAGAATATGTACGATCGTGGCTTTCCACAACTTCCTATCTTTGTCTTTAATGCTATATCCATTCATACAAATTCAAGTAGGTTTACTTACTGTTTTCACCTGAACTCTGGCATTAAATACACATTATATCCTCTAAATTATCGTTCCTCATTGTATACTTGAAATTTCAACTGTCTCTTTTGAAGTTTCCTTGTAGTTCTTGTTGCCCTTAAAACTTTTTTCTTTGCGCTCATATTTTGTCCATTGTATTCCTAGGGTTCGTTGACAGACCCACATACTGATCACATCAAGTCTCTTCTTCATCTCTAAGGAAATTGTCCAGTATTTATGGTCAGAAGAGATCTGACATTATATAGCAGTTTAGCCCTCTTTTCTTGATTTTCAACTATGATCTCTTAATACTTGACTTAGTTTCTAGAAAGCATCTTTTGCTATTCCTACATAACTTCTTATTTCTGCATCATATTTTCTGCCATCTTTTACAATACACAGACACCTTTTTGTACATACCTGCTGTGTCTATATTCAGTAGTTTGTCTATCTTTGCAAGCATTTCATTGACCTGTTAATCTTTTGCTAATATCTTTGCTAAATACTATATTTTTTCGCAATTCTTTAGCATAATCTGCAGTTCCATTTTCATACGTTATCCTCTATTTTTCCTTATTTCACTTTCTTTGGCATGACCTCCTTTGCCATTCCTTGGCTTTATATGTTGTCTTTTATTCATTAACTTGAAAATTTCATCTGTCATCCACTTCTTTTTTTCTTTCATGAATATATGCAATCCTCAGGCTATTATATATATATATATATATATATATATATATATATATATATAAACAGTTTAATGGATTTATTTTTTCATCTGATTCTATTCATTACTTCAAATGTTATTTTTAGTGGATACCCTTTGCCTGAAATATATGCCCCACTTTAAGTAATAAAAATATTGGATTAAAAATAAATCCATTAACTCATTAGAAAATGCTTTATTTATGTTTCAGATATGAAATGGAGCATATATGGGTTTTTGAGAAAATCTGAATGTGGGTATCCAAAAAATCTGAACATATGAATTTCTTAAAATGTTAAATAGAACCTTGCTAGCTCAATCGACTAAAGCATACTAGACCAAATGATGGTTTCTCCTACAAAGGAGGACACAGATTTAAAACTTGCTTGAGAGAACATTTTATGTATTATGTTTTATCAAGTGCACAGGCTGACAGATGTAACATACACTGTTTAAAATAAAATGTAGCAGTGCGCTCATTTTAAACATGTGTATCCACTAAAAATAACATTTGAATATATATATATGTATGTATGTATGTGTGTGTGTTTATATTGTATTTTCCAGCTTACAAGACACACATTTTTGCCTGAAAAATACATGTGTGTCATTCAAGACAAATGTAAGTCAACACCCAGGCTCAAGTAAGCTTTGACAGTCACCTAATTGGCTTGACTGATAGGGATGTGAATTTGTATGTTGCTTCATTGCCCTGTAATGTTAGCTATTTAATTCAGCCTTTTACATGATTTAACCTCTGTACTTAGCTGTTACAAGTACTTCCAAGACTATAAACCTTCCTGGAGCTGAGCCATAATTTTAAACATGTTCTGTTTAATAGCAGCGACAGGAGCCTTTCTGCTCTGGATTACTATCTCATTGCTATACAAACAAAATGTGTTCTTCTATGAGAATGACTTTTTTTTTTCTTAGAAATTTCTTTCCTATATTAGGGTGCATCTTTCAAGCTGGAAAATACGGTACTTACTTTTTTGTCAGAGATACAATCTCCCAAAGAATGTTTAAACTGATATACAATGTTGTTCTTTTCCTAAACACTAGTTGACAAAGAAGTGTTATTGTGTATGATTAAGTTGGACGTGTAAAATTTAGTATAATATATAATTAGTTTTATTTTCTTAATGGGATCAGTGGGGAATATATTAGTACTTCTGGGATTTTTAGGATATGCCTCTATTTATATGTTGAGTCATTTCATTATAATGATAGCTATCAATCTAATTCTGCATTTTATATGATGTAACCTCAGTACTTAGTTGTTACAAGTATTTCCAAGACAATAAACCTTCCTGGAGCTGAGCCACAAGCTTAAACATGCTCTATTTACTAGCAGTAGTGGAAGCCACGAGTGATCAATGTAAACAATAAGTGGCACCAGTATGTGAGGGACACATGGAGAATGTGTTGTTGTATGAGAATGACTTTTTTTTTTCTTAGAAATTGGTTTTCACTATTAAGGTGCATCTTCCAAGCTGCAGCATCTTGTAAGCCGGAAAATATGGTAATTACTTAAATGCTATTGTTTGTGGATACTCTCTACATTTTCTTTTTTAATAAGATTTCTTGAATATTCACTAATAATTAAGTAACAGAAATTTGTAGGATTAATAAGTAAAAATTCATCCTTTTCTTTACAAATTGCTTTGTTTATGTTAGGATACCAAACTGAGCAGATCTATTTCATGAGTCAGAGAGAAATCTTTGTTTAAAGGCACTATTCAACTTTGCTTGGTCATTGACAAATAAATTTTTATTTTTCATAAACTTAATAATATTTAACTTTTTATGTATGTACAAAGGACATGGGTCATTTAAATATCTCCAAGTTCTTGTTTTTTTTTTATTAATTTCCATTTTACTGTTGGTGTTTTATTGGTTTCTTTTAAAAACCAGAAATATTTAGATAAGGATGTCTGGTTGCAGTATTCAGTATTACTGAAGGAACTTGGAGATATTTAAATGACCCATGTCCTTTGTACATAAATGAAAAGTTAAATATTATTAAGTTTCTGAAAAATAAAAAATTATTAAATCAAAGAAATGAAACAGTGAGTTGCTGTAAA
Organism: Acanthosepion pharaonis; assembly: GCA_903632075.3. Lineage (NCBI taxonomy): Eukaryota > Metazoa > Mollusca > Cephalopoda > Sepiida > Sepiidae > Acanthosepion > Acanthosepion pharaonis. Next base: position 124,007 of record CAHIKZ030001750.1, on the reverse strand, counting down.
CATTTCCAAATTTTTTCCTTAAGTAATACGTAATTTAAAAAAAAAATGAAACTAACATATTTATATTTGATCATAAATTAAAAAATAATTTATGAATACATAATCAGATTCTAATATATAAATTTTAACATTACCATATATGTATTCAATTAGTAAATAAATAGAATAACTTAAGTCGGTACAAATAAAAATATAAATATTAAAAATGTGACAAAATAATATTTGAATGCCCCTTTTGAAAAAATTGGAATTGGAATCTATAAAAATAAAAATTAAATAAAAAATAAGAATGCCAAATATATTGCTATTGAAACCCAGATGATGTATTGGAACATAGACACTATCACAAATTTCTACTTGGAAAAATGACGTTTGTATCAACAGACAGATAACCCAGCCACCATTTTGACTTTAACTTGATAGCTACAATACATTAGATACATGAGTTTTCTAAATAAGTTAAATCTTAACACCTCTAAAATAAAAAAGATGAAATTTTCCTTAACCCCAACGTCTCAAAATATCAAATTTGTCTGGACTTATAAATTAAGTGAATCAACTTCTAAAAGGTTATTCTTAGCATCGCTTGATAATGGAAAAGAACTTTGTATTTTAAGTTTAATTTGTATAATTGAATTTAAATTGAAGTTCCAGTTTTGAAACATGGGAATTTCAGTGTTGCGATGATTATATATTAAAAAAAAAAACATATTATATATATATATATATATATATATATATATATATATATACTAAAAGTATATAATTGGTATACATGGAATGAATTCCAATAACCAACAATTACTATTCTTAAAAAAAGAAATGCTCAATACAAAAGTAGAGCAGATATAATTATTTTTTCAAAAAAAAATAACATAAGTATGTTATAAAATCACTACAAAAATAGCCATTTTGTTTCAACTCACTCTGTGTCTTAGTGTGAAGAAACAAAATAAACTATTTTTCTGATTTTATAAAATTAAATATATTATATTTCTTTTTAAAAAAATTATATATAATATATATATATATATATATAATAAAGCAATTTTTCATTAATACATGTTTCATTAAATAATATAGACAAGTTTTGACTATTTATTTTAAATAAGTTCCTTTCATATTGTCAGATAAACTTAATTTTTTATCATTGAAAGATGAAAACAAAAACCATATTGATACATGTTTAAATCTTATCTAAAATTTCGGCTTACATATTTATATATCAAAGATGACAATTTAAATATAACAAACAAAATGCCTGCCCACATGAGAAATTCTGGAAAATCCTTTTTTTCAACACAACTATACTTAAACATGAAAACAATAAACAAAAAATTAAAAATTCTTGAAGCTTTATACATAAAACAGTTGAAACCTAACCTGAACAAAATAAACTATAAATTCCACAAATATTCTTAAATGCCTATAATTTATAGCATAAACATTGCTTTATACCAACGGCTTCCCATAATTAATATTTCTTTTTCACTCTTGCATGGTCATAAAAGTTGTTTCATGAGCTTTGCAACGTGATTTTTACAGATCAGTGAAATCTCATATATAAAAATGATTTGTCGTTTTTCATGAAATTTTCATGAAACAAAAACAATTTTCATTATTGTTTCATCCATGTGTTGTTTGATATATTGAAATTAATTGTCATCTTTGATAATGGCTTATTTTGAATACAAAAAGCTTTTGATTGGATTTAAACATGTATCAATATGGTGATTTTCTTTCGTCTTTCAATGATAATGTTATTAAGCTTATCAGACAATATGAAAGGAACTTAAAATAAATAGACAAAACTTGTCTATATTATTTAATGAAACCTGCATATATATATATATATGCAAAATATGAAATTTATAATTATATATGTTTGTGGAAATATATATATCTATATATAATGTAACGTAATTTTAAATTTAGCATCTCAAAATTATATAATTTTCTTTTTTTGAATCATTATTTCACTTTTATTTGAAAACTAAGAATCAATTTTCTGACTTGTGAAAACAACCTTCAACAAGACAAATCCTACAAAAAATTTTTGAAACCAAACCCTTCATTTTAAATTGGACACTTTTTGAATAGCCCTCCAAGTATAGAAGTTTACAAAAATGTTGGCACCTGCTTGCCACTTATTTTTGTTTTGATTCATGTTAACATTCAGAGAATAGCATTTTTGTATTTGCCACTTAACAAGGTCTTTTCTAAACGTTAATGGAAAACATTTCTTTTTGTAATATGTTTTTTTTACTTGATGAATCCTTTGATATTGATCTAATAAAAATTAAAAAAAAAATGCTTGAAAGATGTTTTTCTTGTCAATAACAAAACAGATAAATAAATCTTTAAAAAGTATTGTTTTGCACAGTCTTGGCTGATTCAAGAAAAATATTTGTTATATAAAGCAAGCAAAACAGAATCTTCTTCCATTTTTCTTTCTTGTATGATCATTTTGTTATCAATGTCCAGCCTGGTCAGTACTTATTTTGGGTTCACACTTTCAAGTCAGATTTTGTAATGTATAATTTTCAGAAACAATTAATTAAAAAAAAAAACTAGATTTTTAAATTACCCATGTCCTTTGTGCATACTTGAAAAGTTAAATATTATTAAGTTTCTGAAAAATAAAAATTTACTAAATCAAAGAAATAGCATGTTCTTGTAGACATTGTCAAATTTTTTCCTTAATTAATAGCTAATTTAAAAAAAATTGAAACATATTTATATTTAATCATAAATAAAATAGTTTATGAATATATAATTAGTTTCTAATATATTAATTTTAACATTACCAATTCCAGGCTGGTTTGTTATATATATTTAAACACGAATATCCTTGGGAAAGGTTTTTTCACCTTTTTCATCCTTTTATGGGTTAATTTGTTAGACTTGTATCAGTTAAAAAATTATTATTCCAAAAAATTCTTAAATCTAAAAATATTTTATGGCTTTAAATAACCTGCAAAAGGTTGAGAAAGCATAAAAAAGACAATCAATCAATAAATCCATTTTACTTATCAACTCTTTGAATATTTATTGGGTCCCCCTGGGATGTAATCTGACTCATATATTTCAATTCAATTTGATAATGGTTTTATACTGTAAATCTTAAAATTTAATTTTGTTTGTATGTATCTAGGAAAAAAATTAAATAATAAACAAATATAATAGAAGAATTAATAAAAAAAAACATGTTTTTTTTTATGGATGTTTATCCCTTTTTTTTGAAAGGTATGGAAACAAAGTTAAATAGTAAGGATTTCAAATTGTCAAGTTTTTCTGTTTGGTTCTAAAAAGATTTAATGGGAAAAGACATACAAATGGGTAAACATGGTTGAGCTCAAGTTAAGCTTTGTTTATAGTTGGGATTTATAAAAAAAAGTACTTCATGAGAAGGCTGTTAAAAACGTATATAATGTTGTCAGGAAGTTTTAAATGAATCAGTTATCAGTGGACCAAATTTACTAAAATTTCCTGGAATGCTATTACTGTGTAGTTTACATCTTGAAGCCAAGAGGAGAAAAAAGCTACATTCTTTCTGGGTTTATAAAATTGCACGTGATCAGAAACCCTTTCCAGTTTCTTTATAACTTGAATAATTGGAAAGTGAATTTATTTTTCAGTATTTGTTATTATTATTATTTCATTTAACAGGTGATTTTATTTTCTTTGCAACCCTATTTGGGTAAATTGTTTGGGAAAATACCAAGTGCTGAAATGGATATTTTCTTTCTACCAATTTAGTCAGATTTTTTAATACTTAAAATATTGGGTTACTATTGGGTATGAATTCACCTGTTTTCCTGCCAGTTATGGGTTAATTAGTGGGGTTTGTATCAGTAAATGAGCATTATCTCCCCAAAATTCTGACAATCTAAAAATATTTTCTGGCTTTAAATAACATGTAAAGGGTTGATAAGCCATAAAAAGACAATCAATCAATAAATCCATTGCTAATAATGCTGTAAAAATAATCATATCATTCTAACATCTCAGGAAGTATCTGACACTTTCTGCCATGCCTTATCTTGTTAAGAATGAGATTATATCAAAAATGGAAAATTACTGTTATATCCAGGCTGGAGCTGCACAATCTTCACATTCCAACCATGACAATTTCAAAATCACTTACATGGTATTAATTCAGGATGACTTATTTTCCACTTTGCAACCTCTTTCCAACAGATACCATGTTGCAAGCCTGTCCCTACTCTATCGCCGTTTCCATGGCAAATGTTTAGTTCCACCGGTTCAAAATTTATTAGCAAGGATATACTATACCACTTCCAAGGAGTCGAATCACTCTCATTTCCTCTGTATTTCAAAAGAAGAAATTTTCACTGTTGTAGCATACCTACGGATGATAATAGGTATATCACCATTCACATAAATACAGTAGTAAATACTGTATGTTGGTCTGCAATTGGATTTTCATTGTGGAATTCACTTGACTCACTTTTAGCAGTTGACTACTTCTACACACTACTGGTGAATCTTATATGTGTTGTTCTTGCCCTAAGTATTATCGTTCATTACCAACATTTGTTTGATTATTCTATTTAGTAACATTCCCTAGGTTACAACACTAATCCTTCATTTGTAATATGAACCCTTGATATTTTGTAAATTTTCTATATATATAAACCTTTAGTAAGTTTAAACTTTTAGCAAATTTAACTAGATGATCTGGTTTCAAATTTAAACTCACATTTCCTTTTTCCATGTATTGTAAACATTTTAAATGAAATTTAATACTTTCTTCATTGCAGCTTTGAAATTTGATTTGGAACATATTGCAGTGCATTTTTATTTTCCATCCTGGTCATAAAACATAATTCTGACACATGAAAAAAAAATAAGGCATCCATTTTAACTAATGTCATTAGGATATGCATATAAAACAAAGGAGCAACTCTTGGAAATTGTTATAGCATACCTACAGATGATAATGGGTATGCTCCTATTCCTATAAATAAAGTAGTGAATACTGTACATGGTCGAGAGTTGGAGATTCATTGTGGAATTCACTTGACTCACTTCTAGCAGTTGACTACTTCTACGTGCTGCTGGCGAATCTTATATGTTGTTCTTGTCCTAAGTATTATCGTTAATTACCAACCTACATTTGATTATTCTATTCAGTAACCTTTCTAAAGTTACAACACCCACTCAACTATTTCCCAAGAACTGCTACTTTGGGAAAAAAGTCTCATGTTTGAGTGCTTCCCATCTTAACTGCTTTAAACCAAGAGTCCATAATTATCTGTCTTAAAGATACATTTATATATTCTTTTCATTTTCCTTTCAATTATATTCGAGAATACTTCATTCAAGATCACCATTTTATCATAACCCTCTCCTCAAAGTGTCTCTTTAAAAATTGTGCTTGGAATTTACATTAATTTTTTCATACTAAAAATTAACCCAAACAATGCTCAAGAGAATGATGGAATGAAAAATTACTGAATGTAAAAAGAAATGAATAATGAAGGAATAAAAAAAGGATATATTGTGATTGACACTTGACATGAAAAGGTTAAGACTGTAGTGTTCAAGGAAGCATGTATATGGGGAAATTGTTCCAGAGAATAGTGGTTCTCAGGAAATAGTTAAGTGGAACTTGCTCCTTACTAATGGAAAATAGTGGAAATGTGGGTGATTACACTCTGTAGAAATAGAATGGCAAATCTGAACACATTCATTTAAAAGACTGGACCTCATCTAATATTTGCACAAAGATATAAGTGATAGAGGAATAATAAGTAAATTTATATATTTTGGGGTGGAAATATAATTTTTAAAAACTATATATGACATTATTGAAAAAATTTTCAAATCTTATCAAGGCTGGAAATTGTTTCATCTTATGCAATCCTCCATTTTTTTTTTCTTATCAACTCTTGCAGAGATTTAGCATGGCAAAAATAGAAAATTTCATGGATTGACCATTCAAAAAATTGTCTCCAATACAGTCATCATTAGTGGATGAATTTCATATCTGAATATTTTGAGATCTGGGGGGAATATGAGGTCTGAATGTGCACTTGGTTTAAACGTGTTCAAATTTGAAACCTCATTAAGAGTGCAAACATTCATTGTGACAGATGAAAGTTTGTGGTCTCATCAGTTACGATGGAATAATACTATTCACAGTTTTCAAGGATTAAAGTTTATTAAATTTAAGTTTTAATAAAATAGTGAAATCATAAAAAACTCTTCCTATCTCAAAAATTTGTAAATGTTCCTGTAAACTCTATTATCATCAGCATAAATGTTTATTAATGAGCTCAGAATGCTTATAGGCAGACCATTATTAAAAAGCAGAAAGAATGTTGGCCTTGGGAAAAGATTTAATAATTATATAAATCTTCCAAAAGATGCTTTACAACTGGAGAAAAAAACAGAAAAATGATTTTAATGCTCCAAAACCAAAATTTTTTGATTTGGTTCATTTTGTTTTACAGCATATCAACACCTCAATGGGTTATATAATGACAACATGGTTTTAAGAATATGATGTATGAATAGAATATGTATTCTTTTTAAGAAATCAAATTTGTAGATCAGGTTTCATTGATGTATTTTTTGTAAAGAGGGTTTTTTAATGAGATTCAAATATATTGCTGGTAATAATTTTTTTACCAAAAATGTATTGCTCATATTTTTACGATAAAAATCTATTTTTATACTTCCATTGTATTTTGATAACAGTTTGCAGTTAACTATTTTTGACCATAGCTGGCACCCCTAACAGATGCAACATCCCACCAATCCATTGGACATGGGATTGGAAGAAATTAAGAGATTATTTCCTTTTTTTCTAAAATATCACAATGAAAGAGGCCAGGCTGATGGATGTAGTTTATTGTTCATACCCAGGACAGGCAAAAAAAATATGTTTATATTTGTTTTAAAAAAGAAAAAAAATGATTTTTTATCATTCTTTCACTGATTCTGTGTGTAATGTCAAAACATCAACCCAGTGGACCCAAATTGTCATTTTTAAATACTGTTTATAGTTCAGGAAGTTGTTTCTTGAAAGGTGACCAATTACTTCTTTGTTGATCATAACCCAAAAGGTATAGCTAATGACACTAACAAGGCTGATGATGCAATACTGTGACTGGGAGGAATACACATCTGCATTCTTGAATACAGAGTATTCAAGTGAGATCCATAGACTTGGGAAACATCCCCACCATATACATTGCTTAAACAACATTGTTAAGATTAGAGGTAACAATTAGCTAAGGTTCTTCAGAACAAATATTTTATCTGGTTTGGTAGTCTTCATAGTAGAGTTTCTTGATGAGTATGGAAACTTCCTGGGCCAAGATAGAGAAATCTCAAAGCCTGTGCTCTGTGAGATGGGGGACGTCAGTTAGGGGGTAACCTTGATGATCACATGTGGAGTTTGAGTGCATTCCAAAGAGCTTAGCAATGTCTGATTTTTTATGAGATAATATCGAGGACATTTAGAATAGTAGGCACTGATAATTTGCCTTTATTAAGAATCCTGTTGGTACAAAAAATGATGCATTAAAATGTAAGGTAAAGAGAACCTTACCACAAGCAATTGTTAAGATCTGCGATCACTAAAAAAATATTATAGCTAGAGCATTATATCAGCAAATCAAATGAATAAAAAGCTGATTAATAATTTTTTTTCTTTTTACAGTGAGGTTAACCCTGTACAAGGACCAGAGTCCCTTCAAGGTAGATGTTTACAAAATAAGAGGCTCTTTATGCTGATAGGAGAGGAAGATAACAATTAACTCTAGACTTGAACAGGTGAATAGTGTAGTGATCAGGGAAACATCCTCTTGGGATCTGGTTCCACAGAGCAGTAGTCTGTAGGAAGAAGCTGTTTAAGTTGGATTACTTCTCACCAATGAAATGCAAAGGGAACAACAATGTTTATAATAAAAAAAATACTTATAACCTAAAAATTAAGTGGTATTAAAATTAGTAAGTAATAAAAAAATACAGTGAAAGGATTTTTTAAACAGTAATCCTCTACCTTGAGTGGCTCGCAAACTTTGTAGATTGGGAGGCAGAATATAGTTTCTGTCTATCTATGTTCATGAGTTAATTTAATCTTTGTGAAAGAAATACAAAAAATTTAATCTCAGTGTGAAAGTAACAATAGACAAAACAAAACATTTTTTTCCTTTGGAAATCATAATTTTTTTCTTCCAACTTGAAATGAATTTGTGAAGTTGGATAATCTGATAAAAGACCAGGTGCCTGATAAAAAGCTGGGTTTTTTTTTTTTTATAGCTGATTCCACTTACATACAGCAACATCCTTTCTTCCTATTTTTATCCTACTTCATCCGTTTCTAATTTCTTCCTTCATTCCATCCACCCTTTCAACTCAATCGGACAAACAGTTTAAGCCCATTTCATTGATTATCCATTTCATAGATTAATACAATCCCTTCATTAACTGATTATCATCCTCTAGAGCTTTTCATTATATTAAGAAATGAAAGGGAGCTGAAGATGGCTGGAGACTAAAAGGATCAAAAGTTTAGAACTATAATAACACTGTTTGGTGAATTTTGGTTGTTAGGTTATTAAATGTTTAAATCTGTTTTTTGTTATGCAGTATACAGATAAATGGTTGTTAGGTTTATACTTTAGTCTACAGGATCACTAAATTTATACATGAGTAGGTAAACATTGGTCAGTTTTGTACTAGAGACTATAGTTAAATTTTGGTCAGGTTTGTACTAGAGTCTGTAGGTTAAGCTTGGTCAAGTTTGTAGTGACTGCTGGTAAACCTTTATCAGGTTTGTAATACAGTCTGTAGGTAAAACTTTATCAGGTTTGTACTAGTGTCTGTAGGTAAAGCTGGTTCAGGCTTATAATTGAGTCAGTAGGTAAAGATTGGTCAGGTTTATACTTGAGTCAGTAGGTAAAGATTGGTCAGGTTTATACTTGAGTCTATAGGTAAAGATTGGTCAGGTTTATACTCGAGTCTATAGATAAAGATTGGTCAGGTTTAGGTTTATACTCGAGCCTATAGATAAAGATTGGTCAGGTTTATACTTGAGCATATAGGTAAACATCAGGTTTATACTAGAATTTATAATCATCTACCATGAGAGTAGTTGGGTTGGCATACTCCTTTACAGAGGACATAACTGGCTTATTCTAGACCCTTCCAACAGAGACCTATATAATAAGCAGGATGAGAACAACAGTTCAGATAAATTATCATAAAATACTGATATGAGGAAATCAGTCAAGCTAAGAAATTTTCAGCACACATGTTTTATATGTATAAATACAAGAAAAACTTATTTTATACTAATAATAATTATTAAAATTCAGATACATAAAAAGTAAAAACCCCAATGATACTTAATGCTTAGGATAGAAAATAAATGAAAATTTTATTTAATAAAACTTTATTTAATAAAAGCAATATCATTTTATCTCTGAAAGATGATTATAAATAAGATGTTTGAATGTCTTCAGACGAAAACTTCCTGTGTAGTTTCAAGACTATTGTATTAGATTATTTTCAGTCAAGCTAATTAAAGTCAGTATAAAGTTTATTAACTTGTAACTTTCTGCTGTACATGTTACATACTTTGTATTGACTATGTTTACCATAGAGAAAAACTAGAGATGTAATGTCATTGCTAGTCTGATTGTTTTCTGTCTAAAATAAGTAACAGAGATACAATCTTACATGATGCACCATTTTTACTCTCTTCCTTGAATTGCTTACAGGACTATGGTAAAGTTAGAGTTACAGATGTTTTACCGAGAATTAAAAGCGTATAAGCAGGAGAAGTAGAAAACCTTAAGATTTGGTTTGGTTTGGTTCATTTTACGGCATATCAACCTCAATGGGTTATTTAATGCTGACAAAATTTTTGTTGTTGGTAATATTTTTTTTCAAAAATCTATTTCTGGTAACATTTTTTCCTGCAAAAAAACCTATTTCTGGTGATAGTTTTTTCGTCAAATATTTATCACTGGTATTAATTTTTTTCAAAGTATTTCTGTTTTTTTTTCCACAAATATATTGTTGGTAATATCTTTTTTTTTTGTAAAAAAAAAAGTATTTGGTAATTTTTTTTTTTTTTACAAAAATATTTCTGGTATTAAAACCTATTTTACACACTTTCATAGTGTTTTGACCCCAGTTTGGGGTTAACTATTTTTCTAGTTGGGACCCAAACAAGGTGCTACCACCCTGGGTCAGGTGGACCTGGGAACACCAGCAATTGCAGGTGGTTCCATGTCACCTGAAAACCTCATGATCAGAGGCCTTGCCGTTGGACATAGTTTATTGTCTTACCCAGGACATGGATGTAGTTTATCATCATACCCAGGACAAAGAAAACGTTAAGATTGTGTATTCCTGTAGAACCTAAAGTCAGAACCACACTAAGTGGTGCTGTTTCTGTTTCAGTAGTAAGTTAATTTTTAAAGAGTCAAACTGCTCAAAATAGCAAAAAAACAAATGGGGCAGCTTTTAGGCTATGCTGTTCTAGGACTACACTGTTCTACTATTTATCCACAGCATGAAATAGCAGGTTCTTGCTTTTCACATAGTGTAAAGTAAATGCAAAGTGCCACTGCCAGAGTTTGAACTTGCTCTGATGAATCCATTTTTTGTGCTGCTAAATATCAGGTCACCCAAATGTCCCAAAAAATAAAATGTAGAATAAAAATAAACTAAGAGGTTACTTTTTTTTTTATAATGTATAATTCTGTAATATGTAACTAACCCCAGATGATGCCAGAAGAGTCTCTGTACTCAATGACTCATTATCCTATTAGGAAGGACAGGACCATTAGCAGGTTAATCAGAGAGATGACATTCCAACTATAGATGAGATATGCACTTTAACTGATGTCAATAGTTGTTCTCAACCCAGGTGCATGCTAGATATGGACATGTGGGTGTGGGAAACTTCTGCCAGATAGAGATATAAACACCCACCTTAGAGGAAAGATAATATAGTGTTCATATTTAGAGAGTGTTCCAATCTGGCCAATATCAACGTTCTTTTTCCATTAAATAATCGCTCAATGAAAGGTCCAAGAGCCACTCAAGGTAGAGAGTTATTAAATGGAGTTGTTGCATAAATGAAGGAGGAGGAGGAAGTAGATTCAGATTATGAAGACATGTAGGATAGGTAATTGCTGACACTAAACTTGAAGAGGTTAGGACTGTAGCATTTTGTGAAGCATCTTCTTGGAAGTCTGTTCTAAAAAGTAGTTGTTTTTGGGAAGGGCCTGTTTGAATGGAATTTCCTCCTTACAAATGGTATATGAAGGGAATGGGGATGTCAGCTGCAAAAACATTTTCTATATAAATAGTGAGAAGCTTGCGACATTGCATCTATTGGAGAGGAGCATAGGGTGGAAAACAGTTCATCACCTAGAAGGCTGCATATACCTAGATATAAAAGATTGTCTTGTGTTTTCATTTGTAATGATGATAATGTTGCAATACAACACTTTATTCATTTGTCAAGATGCCAGTTCAGACAAAGAATGTTCAGCGTTTGATCTTGTTCTTTGAATCACTGGGGACTGGGATATTTTTGTATGATGTTATATCGGAGAAAGAATTCATGAACTGATCATTGATTTTACTGACATCATCAACATTGACAAAATATCTAGAATCATAATCCATCACTGGAAGATTACAAAGACAAAGAAAATCTTTAAGTTGTTTCATCAAAAACAGGAATAGCCATTGCTTTTATTGCTGTCATCAACAACTATACGTTGTTTTCAATTTCTATTTTATTGACTTTCATAATAAAAAGATCCAGAACAAATAAATTCCACACCAGATATCATGTCAGCCATATCTTTCACTGCCATTATCAACCACCCTGAATTGAAATTCTTGAAACAAGAAAACTTAGGGTCTCTGACACACAAGACACACACAAGGCACACCCAAGGCACAAGGCACATCCAAGGCACACCCAAGGCACACAAAAGACACACCCAAGACACAAGGCACACCTAAAACACACACAAGGCACATCCAAGACACACAAGGCACATACAAGACACACTCAAGGCACATCCAAGACAAACAAGTGACATACCGTAGTTAAATATTGTAGGCCTGGGCACAAGACACACACAAGGCACACCCAAGAAAAAGACACCCAAAGGCACACCCAAATACAAACATGTAGACAACTAGGCACACCCAAGACATAAATGCACATTAACCCACACCTAAGACACAATATAAAAAGAGACAAAAAAATAACATGATTGAAAATTATATCAAATCAAGTAACACAAAAATAAAGAGGTGTTTTTTGCAGAAATCTATTGATGAAACTCAAGAAAAGACAGGAAGCAGAGAACCTAAAAAATGTGTTATTAAAAATTCACAAGCAGGAGAACATAATGACTGTCAGACAATTTCTGCAACCACATCACCCCTTACATCAATCCCTTGATTATTATGTATGGGACACAGCTGGATAAGAGAGCAACAAAACCCCTTGTAATACCAAAGACAAACTGAAGGCAAGGATTATGGCAGCATTCACCAACTTGAACAAAGAGACTGTCCAGAAGAGTTGTCTGGAGGCTGAGGTTGAAGCCAATGGCAATATTATTTAATAAATTTACTCTATTAATTAAATATTGACTACAAGCACATTAGAGTTACCACTATTATATATATATATAAATATATATAAAATTATATGATGAACAAGGTTTTACACATGTGGGCCTGAGCCACTCTGCAGTTGTTTCTAAGAGACAGAAATGATTTACTCAGAATTCAGCGCACTGTAAGCAAGAAACGGAAAGAAGGAAGATTTGAGCCAGCTACTGAAGGTCAGCACAAAAAAGGCAACACCAATGACGACAACATTCAAAAAAATTGGTTATTGTTTTGTAATACCTTTAGAAATGCCATCCAAAGAATACACTGAAACAAAAAAATTGGTTAACGTTAGTGGGTTAGAGGTAAAAGCAGCAAGCAGATCGAAAAAACCAGGCAAGGGTCAGTGTAAGAGGAATTAGTTGCATTTGGTAGCAAGAAAAAAGAGTTTGCACTTGGCCAGAGGAAATGTTCTGGAAATTTTCCAAAATACTGAAAAGGGAAACGTTTTGGTAAGTCAAAGAAAACCATGAAAAAATACATTCTGTAATTCTGAGATGAGTCAATATCATTCCAAGAACTGTTCAAAAACTACTGGCCTCATCCTCTTTGTGGCTTTTAGTGCTACCTCAACATTTCAGCCAATCCATCCTTCTTTTGGTACACAATCAAAATAGAATATATCTTCCTTAATTTTGAAAGGAATCATTGACATTCCAAGAATTGTTCTGAGTACTTGTTTTTGTTGTTAGTATAACAGTTCAGCCAAACTATTCTTTGGCCTTCTTGTGAAATTTATATTCACCAGTAAGGACTACAATGTGATGTGGATTTTTGGTTTAGCAAAATAATGATTGAAAATCAACCTTATTTAAAATATGGAATCACCTCTGTTATACAAACTACTGAGAGTATTCAGTAATTTTACCTATTTACTGGTGAATATTTTATGAAAAATGAAAAGAAATCTCATTTTTCAAGATAGATTGTATCCCTAAAGAAAGGAGAGACCAAAATACTGTGATAGCAAAAGCCGCAAAACAAATGGAAAAACTCCAAGAAACTCCTAAAAGAGATTCTGCAAATGGATGGTTCAATTGTTGATAGATTGTTAAAATTCTTCAGGAATTCTTTTGGTGCTTTGCAGAGTGATATCCCAAGAAAGGAAACATTCAAACAAAATAAAACTTTTTACTAACATTGATTGTTTAAACCAAAGATTTATATAATAAAATCTGGCAGTGTATGGCAAAATATCATGTCTTTAGGGTTCAAATGATCTATTTTCTTTCAAAACTGAACTCTCTTTAGACCTGGATCTATTTTGGTTGTCTATATAGATATTAAAGTGAGACCTCAAAACAAAGTGCACTTGGCTCTAAATATGGAATAAAACCCTTCAGAGACCACCATAATAAAAATTATTTTAATAATTAAAATTTATTATTGTTTTGTTTTTTTTGTCAGATTTTGTCCTATTTTTATTGAAAATTATTTTTATTGTATTTTAGAATTTTATTTATCAAATATTTCATAGCAAAATCCAGGATAAACTTTTAAAAATATTATCTTCAAAAAATTTTTTTTCCTTGTTTTGAGAACAAGAATACTTATAGATTTTTATTTTTTATATGCAAGAGGTTCATTCAGTGCAAAAATGAGAGGCCACAGAGAACTTGTGACCTTTTTAAGATAACCTTTAGTTGTGTGTGTGTGTATTTTGCTGGTAAATAATGTTTACAGAATTGCAGGCCCCAAAAAAACTGATAACAACATAGAGTATCAGGTATCTAAAAAATTCTCTCATTTATTTATTTATATATATATATATATATATATATATATATATATATATATATATATATATATATATGTATATTATGTGTGCATGAATGTAGATGTTAGTATGTACATTTTTCTATATATTTATATTTACTTATTAATGTATCTGTTTTTAGCTTGTACAAAAAACAGCTTTGACCACTGGCAAGATCTTATAGAATCAGGAGCATAAAAATAGCAGTTTCAAATGGGCAGTAAGGACTATACAGTCTTTCTTCCTTTTTTTCGTTGTTTTTTACTAAGCAAAACTTGGGAAATATTAAAACTGATGAACATTTATCATGCCTATATTTATATTCTATAATAGTTATGTATTCCTCATCAAGAAAAGGAGGTCAGTATTTTTAAAGTGAGCTGACTCGCCACATCTGAAACATGTACAGAAATTGTGTTTATATATATATATATATATATATATATATATATATATATATTTTTCATTGTCTTTTTTTTCTTGTGGTTTTTTTGGGTTTTGGGCTTCCTTTTCTATTGTAGTTGATTTGAAGGTTTAATTTATTCTAGTTACTTTTCTCTTTCTCATATATATATATATATATATATATATATAAAATAATTGAAAATGGATAAAGAAGTGTTCAATAGCACTTGGGACAATGAAAATTATGTAAAATTTTATACTCCCTTACTCTTACAAAATGGAAAAAAATGTAAGGATACTGGAAAAAACTGTATAAAAATGAATTAAATCTGCCTTTGTCTGCCATATTTAATGAAAGATGTTTTAAAAGAAAAGGTTGTTGCCCAAATATACACACACACACACATATGTGTGTGTGCATATATATTTTCACAATCACAAATCCATTGATTAGTATTTTATTTTTTCTATTTAAAATAATGATATACAATTGTCAATGTTATTGTACTGTCGAAAATAAACATGTACATTCTGAAAAGTATTTTGAATAGAATTAAGCAGAGTTACTCTGCCAATAAGGTCAATTATTTAACAACATCAAGTGCAAAATAACTAACACTGAACATGGAAGAGGTAACTAACTTCATAAACAGTGAAGAAATAGTCAGAGATATGGTTTGGCCATTAGACCTACAGGATAAGGTAAGGAAATCTAATTGGGACTGTTCTAAAGAGTCTACAAGGTCACTGGGGGATCAGGTGTTTCAGTCACATTTTGACTAATTTACACTATGTATGACTGCCGCAGTTCAGATCTTCCATAGGGAACCGTCTGCGTTCACAACAAGATTTTTTTCGTTAAGTCCAGTCACTCAGGTGACATGAATACAAACTGATCATCATCAGTCCAGTCACTGAGGTCAGATAATGATCCGTAGAGGACCCGACAATTTCCCAGTCAGACCAACTGGGCTGGTCTGCAAATTCCCTTTTTCTGGATAACACCATTAGACCATATTTGCACCTTTCTAACTCTCTGAGAACTTGACTTTGCGACTGGATAAAGCCTGGCTTTTGACACTGTATCAATAAGAGATGAACAATGAATGAGAATAGAATCAGTAGTCGTGGAAACTCTTTTGCTGGAAGTAAAAGAGAAGTTAGGTAAGCAAAACTTTAACACATGCAAATTTTAATAAAATTCAAGCAAATTCTTTTTTAAATTCTGGTTCTTCCCAGAAAATTCGTTAGTAAAATCAGAAGCTCCAAGTCTGATAGATTTTCCAAGGTTTCTAAAAGCATAAAGGGATGAGATAAAAATATTAGAGAAAATGAATGATTCTGCATATCCATTCAGTTCAAAATACAACACAAATGCATTGTTTTACTTCAAGAATCACAAGGTTCAAATTTATTTTTGCAGTTCTGGACAAAAGATTTCTTGGAAATTTTGGAAGATAATTATTTAGATTTTAGGCTGATTGGTTATCTGTTTTGTGATGCTGATAATTTTAAAAAGTATGAAAATTAATTAGCTAAACCATACATCAGAATAAGTATGTCAGTTTTTACCTTCACAAAGCTATTTAAACTATTTACATTGTTCATCAATTGTCTTCATCTTTGTCATGTTTGCAACATTTCAACTGTTGTAAAGCCGGCCTTCTTCAAGAAAATATACATTAGGATTTGAACCCCACCCTTTGTTTAGTCCACCAGGGTAGAATTTTTCTAGTTCCACATACCATGACTTTTCTGTTATCTCACTATCAGTTATTTCTGTTTAGTAAGGTTTTGTTCAATTCTTTTGTGGCCAGGTATTGAACTCACAACTCTCTGGATCAAATCACTGGATGACTCCAAGAAATGCTTTTATCTACTGGGCCATATTCAAAAGGCCAGAGCATACAATGGCCAAATTGTGGGTATTTATAAAGATGATGACAATAGTTCAAACAATGTATCAGTGAAACCCGGATATAAGAGAGATTTTCTGGTCCCAAATTAGAGCCTGTGTTAATGTATATAAATAGACCAAACCCGGATATAAGAGACTTTTCTCCGGTCCTGATAACTCTCTTTATATCCGTTACACTGTAAATAGTTACAATACTTTGTGTCATAAATAGACAATATAGACCTTACAAAGCTCTTTAATTATCTCACCAATATCCAAGAAACTTTTTATCTACAAATCTGTTTGGCTTAAAGGTCAGGGTCAAAGCTCATACAATTGGTTGATGGGAAGAGGGTGGCTCAGCAAAATGCATTTAGTAGCAAAAATTAATATTTTGACAACCCTGTATTCATCAGGTCATTGTTGCATATCAAAGGACAAGAACCTCCAAGAAAGGAATAAGAACGGCATACAAAGGAATAAACTTGGTTTTTATTGTTAGTGGCAGAGGGGTGGTATAATTTTTCTGCCAAATTTTACATAACTTTTATATTTCCATTAATTCTGTCAATTGGAGGCAGAAGATAAATTTTGTGGGGTACAAAAAATATTTAAAATTATTTATTGAATTGTCCTCAAACAATGATTTTTTTTAATTTGAGATTAAACATTTCCATCAGAATTATTTCATAGGTTTATTCTATATTAATTTTGCTATTAGGCTTAGTCTTTTTTCATAAGTTTACATATGTGAGCACTCAGTGATCATTCAACCCACTTTTTAATAGGACATATCTATTTATCCCTTTCCTCAGATCTGTAAAATCATTATATTCAAAATCTATTCTACCTTAAAAGTAGATTTAAATTTCATTAAAAAATAATTTATTATTAGCAATACATAAATATATATTATATCATGTACTATTTTTATATATATATTTTATCTTTTTTTTTTTATCCTGATTAGAGTTACTTCACTTGCATCTGTAATGATAATAGAAGACTATTGGAAATATTTTTTTTAAGGCCTGGTGTTGAAAAAAACTTACTTTTTCCAGGAGTAGTAATAATAATGATAATAAAACAAATCTCTTCCAATATTCTTCAACATTTAAAAGTGTGATTTAAAAAAGAAAATATTTCTGTCTTCATGTTTATTTTTAAATTGCAATTAAGAAAATAAATATAAAAAATACAAGTCCTTGTAGACATTGATTAGTTAACATTAATCAACTATTAATTAATTTCAAGATGGGCACAATCCCCATCATGTTATTCTTGTTTTAGTTGCATTCCATTCACATTGGCTGTGTTTCATTTTTGCCAGGTTGATTAATGAGTTTACTTGAGTTTTTCTCAAGACATGCAACATTTTCTAAAGAATCATTTCCTGAAGAAAAGGAAAATAGAATGACTGTCACCATTTGAATCAAAATCAACCAATGTGAAAACTTAACACAATGAAACATATTTTAGAACTCCCGTTCATTACCTAATTCCATTTATTCCTCAGCCACTTGCAGTAATTTCACCTGCCCCCAGAGGATTTTTAATGACACATGTCTGTTTCTTTTACCCATTTTTTCTGTAATCAGGCAAAATTTAAATACCTAATGGCATTTAATCTCTCCTGCTCTACCCCACTTATGCTTTTTTGACGTCATGGGCCAGATTAATAAAATAGGAGGCATTAAAGAGTCACCTTGCGTCCGTTTACACATACATCTCATATGTAAATATATACAATACATGCACATATATGAATATATCTATACATAAATCTGCATACTCACACATTGTCATTCAGCGAAAATTTTGACAGAATATACAGACGATTCAATAAAGGCTTTGTGACAGTGGCAAAGGTTTTCTTTTTTTTTTTTTTTTTTTAACTACAGGAAAAAGAATTCTTGATTTCTTGCCATTTTTTTCTACAAGATTTTGATTACCTTCTTTTTTTTTTTTTTTTGTTACAAAATAAAAAAAATTCAAATTTCTCTGAATTTGATCAACTCATCTGATCAAAAAGAAATATTTTGTACTTTTGATTTTGTATAAAAATAAAAATCCCATTTTAAAATAATTTCTGTGTTCAAAAATGAAAACTTAAATTAAAAATTGGGTTTATTTGTTGTTTTCCATGAGTTGCAATTTTATTTATTAAAGAATTTGGGATTTCCCAGATGAAACATAAAAGGCTAGTAATTTGACTGTTGATAAAAATTTCTCAAACTTGGTTTTTATTCTTTAGCTCTTCTAAGAAGGGTTTTAACAGCCTCCTAACATCTTTTTCAACAATGATGTTTGTGTTTACAAGGAAGAAACACTTTTAATAATGGTTATAGATTAATGCAGTTTCAGGGTTTACGGAATAATTTTCTAAAACAACACATTAATGACTTATATTTGAACAGTTGGGTTTTCAAAATTTTTTGGTTTATCTTGGTCTTAGATATGTTTTCACAACCCAGCCCCCATGTTTATTTTTGAGAATAGTAATTCATATTTTCCCGCAATACAAAGGGAATAAAAAGTGGTTTTCTTTAAAAATGCTTGGCCTTGTGCTAAGTTGGAACAACCAAAAGAAAAATTGATTTAAGAATTTAGGTGGGAACTGGAAACATCAATCCATGTGTTAGAAAAGTAAAATGTGATTTCACTCATCAGTGGACTGGGTCCAGTGCACCATCTTTTTCCATGTCCTATTAAATGAGCAAGGAGGAAGATCTTCTCTCTGTTTGTCTTTTTAAAGACTTAAACATTTGTGTAATACAACTTGTTTAAACTAAGACTAATACAACTGACAAAACTAAGTGGGGTAATACAAATGACAAAACTAAGTGGGGTAATACAAATGACAAAACTAAGTGGGGTAATATAATTTCTGGTTCCTTCTACTTCTTTTTATTGTTTTTTTTATTAATCATTATTATAATTTTATTTAATGATTTTATTTCCTTTTCTTAAAGATTATGCATCAAATTAAAGAGCCACTCAAGGTGAAAAGATGGTTAAACACCCCTAGAAGATGCCAATTGTAGAGTTGGCATCTTCTAAGCTGCTGATAAAACAAGAATCTTGGTTTGGTTTGGTTTGTTTACATTATATCAACCTCAATGGGTCATTTAATGCCAAACAACTTTTTTGGATCTGGTAATATTTTTGTTTTGTCAAAAATCTATTTCTGTTAATATTTTTTCCTCAAAAATGTATAGCTGGTAATATGATTTTTCAAAAACGTTTGATTATTTGGTAATATTATTTTTTTAAAAACATTGCTGGTAATAGTTTTTTTCAAAACATATTGCTGGTAATTTTTTTTTTTTCTTCAAAAATTTATTTCTAAAAATAATTCTTTTTTCAAACGTTTCTGGTAATAAAATTTTTTTTACACCTTCATGGCAATACTTTTTTACCTCAATTCCGGGTCAACTAACCTACTGGAACCTTTAAGGTTCTGCAACACTGGGTCAGGATGGATGCGGAAAACATCAAACCAAGAGGGTTCAACACCTCAAAAGCCTCTTGATCAAATAGTCTACCACTGGATATTAGTTCAT
Organism: Acanthosepion pharaonis; assembly: GCA_903632075.3. Taxonomy (NCBI): domain Eukaryota; kingdom Metazoa; phylum Mollusca; class Cephalopoda; order Sepiida; family Sepiidae; genus Acanthosepion; species Acanthosepion pharaonis. Next base: position 103,696 of record CAHIKZ030001750.1, on the reverse strand, counting down.
CCATCCCACCGGGACAAACGATATAGTTTATCGTCATACCCATGAAGATATGGTTGGGGAATATTTTTAATTTATATTTGAGTCTGTAAGCATTTACTTGGATCCGATATTAATATTATTTACACTATTTACATTGTTTGGATTATTGTCCCCATCTTTATTGTCATATTCATGATGTTTTAGTCATTGTACTCTCCGGTCTTATCCAGGTTATATACATTGGTATTTTAAACCAAACACTTTATTTAGTCCACTGGGGTAGACTGTTCTCATTCTATATGCCATGGTTTTTCTGGATCCACGCTAAGTCTGAGTTACAAAGGAAGTAACCCAACTCTTCAGATTTTAAGCTTGTTCACCTAATTGTGAAAAAGGTATTGAACTCACTCCTTTGTGACATTATTATTTTACTTAGGGTGAAATGATTAAAAGAAGTACTTTAAATTTATTTACTTTTTAAATAATACTTGGAAAGTAAAATGGTGGTCATCTATCAAAAAACATAATAAGTCTTCTTATTCTCTTCTACTCCCAGTAACCCCTTGTGTCCTTTGGACAAATTATTTTAATAATTATTGAAATGATTAAAAGAAGTACTTTAAATTTTTTAAAACAATTTTCAATGAATTCATTTTCTGTAAGTGAATTTTCACAGTGCCATTTTTTGTCTTCTTTTCCTGTGACAGGTAAAGTTCTGCATAGTAACTATGTTTCTAATTCTATGCTAAATAAAGTAGACATGGAAGCCATACTTGTTTTCATCTTCTGTTCAAATTATGGCAATTTTGAACTACAATTACAAAATGTTAAAAATCTAAAATCATCCAAAAAGAAAAATCTCAGCATGTAGACAAAGTTTATTGAATGCTAAACAATCACATAAATAAAAGACTCTATAATGACTATTCTATGCATTAAAACATCAGAAAGAAAAAAAAAAGTAAAATAAATACAGGCATTAGCTGAGAACTTATTTTACTGCTAGGATGTTTGAGAGATCAATTGTTGATGGCAGACAAAGAAATATCCCGAAGGAAAATAATTTCAAGAAGAAGCTGAATTCAAAAAGATTCTTTAAATGACAAAGATTGCTTTTCAAAAATGTGGGTGAAGCCTTGGGGGACTCATACAACAAATTTGAGTTATTTTATCCAAGAACAAGACAGGATAACATTTTACACACACAGTATATTCTGATGTTATGAATTTTATATCAATAAAATATATCATTACTTTTATTCATTATACCTAAACATGCCTTATTTTTCTATATGTAATATTCATTTACAATTTGGCAAGGAATATTTTTTAAAATATAAATATATAACAGATATTCCAGTCATAATTATATAATTATATTTTTTATATTTTATCATTATTTTATTAAAATCATAATTTAATCCTATATATATATATATATATATATATATATATATATATATATATGTATATGTATATTTGAAAAGAACAGATAAATATAAATAAAAAATATATATATATGTATAATTATTTATAGATTATATGTGCAGTACTTAAAGAAAGCACTCAATATCAGAAACTCTCCATAATGCATGGATAGATGAAGGAAAGAGAGTGTTTATCAATCTATCAACAAATATATAAATAATGGTCTTACCTTAAATAAAACTAACTGGGAAGTGTTACCAAAAAATGCTATCGGAAGCAATTTTGTGAAAAGAAAAAAAAAAAAAAAAAAAAAATAATCAGTCTAAATTTTCCAGACAGACCATTTAAAGTAGGAGACAAATGGAGAACTCTATAAAGTCTTTCAATGTTTTAGTAAAAAAGTCCTTCTTTATTGGATCTTTAGAAGATGAAATCATGCATCGGATTGCTAAGGCTACCAGTGCTTTCATCAAACTTTGCCATCACTTGTTGGATGTGTGGGATATCTGACTGGATACGAAAATTCAGGTTTACAGGACTGTTGTTTTTGCCATCCTTTTGTACAGCTCATAGTTGTGGACTCTCTGCAGGTAGCATATATGCCAGCTGGATGTTTTCCATCAAAGGTGTCTGCATGCCATCTGTGGAGTTAGACTTCAAGACAGAACATCCAATGTAGACAGTTTAACAGGCATAATATTGGAGGAATTGAGACTTTTCTCATACATTCTCAGTTGTGATGGACTGGTCATATCTTGAGAATATCTGATGACAGGATACCCAAGATCCTAATGTACAGCCAGTTAGATCAGGGCTACAGGAATGTATAATGCCCATAGTTTAGATACAAAAACAAGCTGAAAAGCAACTTGTCAGCTGTCAATATACCACATAACACTCTTGAGCGCTTAGCCTTGGAGCGGGTAGAGTGGAGATCAACATGTTTTAGTGGACTCAGCGGTCTGCAATCTGCTCGTCTGAATCATCCTCAAGAAGCAAGAGCAAGACCTAAAAAGTCAGCCAATCTAACAGTGATCTCATCCAGAAAGAATCACTCTTGCTTCATATGTGGCCTCTTAAGATTATCACAGAAGGTTCATAACTGAATCAATTGGTTAAGTTATCAGATCTTAATATATCGAAACTGACAGTAGAGTCTATTATTATATATATATATATATATATATATATATATATATTAATTCCTCTGAAAGGAAGGTTGAAGATCATGTTTTAGAAACTTGGGTTACAACTAGGGCCATATTTTCATAGGAATTAATGTTGTTAAGCATTTTCGCACTGTCTAGCACTTTACTGAGTATTGTCATTTTTGTTTGAGATTTATTCTGAATAGGGGTTTTAGGTTTTGGCAAGTTATCTGTAGGTTCCATCAATGGTTTTGATTTTTATTATATATATATATATATATATATATATAAAGTCAGTTTTTTATTTTCTTAAACAGTGAAATTAATAAAAATTTGCCAAGTAGGACATCTGGATCTAGTATGGCTGTTTTTAAACCAAGTACTTTCAATCTTTTCTAAGATCATTTTTAGGGGTAAATAGCAAAGATAAACTTATTGTAACTGTGATAAAATCTACATTCCGTTGTGATAGCAATTTTGAAAAACATGCACAAACATGCTCCGTTACAGATGTTTAAATTTTAAATTTATCCATTTTAGTTAAGGAATTTCTTTTTCAAAACAAGCACTGGAGATCAGAAGATAATGAAAATAGCAGAGAGATACAATGTCAGGAATTCATTCCATATTCAAATTCATCTGTCACACTTTGCAGAAGAGAATGCTATGCAAACATTGGTCTGTTAAGCCACTCCAAATGCTGCTCATGCATCCTGGCTAAGACGTTAAACTACATCTTCATCCTGGGTAAGACGTTAAACTATGTTCAGCAGCAAGACCTCTGATCAGGAAGTTTTGAGGAGCGTGGAACCACCTGTTAATTGCTGGTGTTTCCAGGTCCACTCTGACCTGGGGTGGTAGCACCTGTTAGGGTCCCAGCTATGGGCAAATAGTTAACTATTACCAGCAATACTTTTTGAAAAAAAATTATTACCAGTAATACAATTTCGAAGGAAATATATTACCAGAAACAGATTTTTGACGAAACAAAATATCACCAACAATAAAAATGTTTGTCAGCATTAAATAACCCATTGAGGTTGATATGCCGTAAAACAAAATAAACTAAACCAATCTAAACCAAAGAATACATACTCTATTCATACGAATCTATCCTAAAAATGTTGTTGGCATTAAATAACCCATTGAGGTTGATATGCCCGTAAAACAAAAATAAACCAAACCAATCTAAACCAAAGAATACATACTCTATTCATACGAATCTATCCTAAAAATGTTGTCGGCATTAAATAACCCATTGAGGTTGATATGCCTTAAAACAAAATAAACCAAACCAATCTAAACCAAAGAATACATAATCTATTCATAAATCTATCCTAAAAATGTTGTCGGCATTAAATAACCCATTGAGGTTGATATGCCCCCAAAAATGCATAAAACCAAACCAATCTAAACCAAAAATACATACTCTATTCATACGAATCTATCCTAAAAAATTTTGCTGCATTAAATAACCCATTGAAGTTGATATGCTGTAAAACAAAAATAAACCAAACCAAATGCTGCTCACAAAAAATAATGTTTCTGAAAATTAAATACACTAAATTATCTTATTTGTTGCCATTATAACAATTAATGAAGATAATTGTCCAAATAGAGCATCTTTTTAACAAATTTAATTCCTCATCTCAGTAATGCATGTAATTGTTTTATGGGCATTTTGGTTTCCAAAAATAGATTATCCATTATAAAAACTGACAAAAGTTTCAAAGATAACAATTCCATTTTTAGATATCTCAAAATCAAATGGACTGTTAAAAAATATTTAAAAATTATTAAATGTAATGCCACCTATAGCATTAATCTGACAATTAAACGAAATTCAAAGGCATGCTTGTAATTTTGTTCAAATGACAAAACATTCTAGACAATTGGTTGCCAGAAAATCGATAGTGCACATATACTAATATTAGGTTTCTGCTGATGCCTTCTTCCCATCAGTCAAAATAGAATATTTCAGTGTTGAAAAGAGACAACTCTCACTGCTACTTTGAGACTGCCACTTCTGTTTGACTGAGGGCTGGAGTAAATGGCTGACAGTTGAGTGATGTCCTAACAAAATCATTGTGAGTGAAACATAATGGAAGATAATGTTAAGGTTCAAGTAATCAAGTAATTTTCCTTCATGTATCAATTGGAAACAAAAGACATTCACAGGAAACATACAGTCCCCAGTTATTGCTCAGAACCATTTTCATTATAATCGTCTCCATATATACAGTATTGCCATTAATCATTAAAATCCTACAATTTTCTTGTAGAAATTTAATTTTCTTCCAAACTAAACACAGTCAGGTCTTATTATTTCAGGTGGAATATAACCCAACAGCAATGGATATTATTTCTGAATGGTAGACAAAAATAGTAAAATGATAATTGTTGTCAATGTAATTCCAGACCCTATTGAACTGGTTACAGATTGAATTTGAAATAAAGCATTTAAAAGTTTTTGTTTTGAATCTCCATGGGTGTGGAATCTTTCCACAATGAAGTGAAAAGGCTTTATCTAAGAATGTTCTTGTAAGCATTTCAATTATTTCATTAAAAAAAGCCTTTTTTCTAATAAATTTTTCTTTATTTCTCTTCCAGATTCCTTTACAGGGAGACATACAATGCATGCTGGGAGAGAAATTATGAGCATTTTTAAATTTGACATTTAAATTTTTCTTTATATCACTTGATCCATTAACCACTTTCATTTCCTTTAATATAAAATTCCCATTATTCTTTAAATCTAATGGAGTGATTTCCCATTCCACATAGCTTCAGCAAAGTTTGGAAGATATAAGTTTTTTGCTAAATGCCTACTCAGGTTCCACAGCCAAGGCTATTTAGGTAACTTTTATAACCAAAATTCAATATAACTGCTGCATGTAATCAAGAAATTCTCCTTTATGCAATATTTATAACATTTGGGGATTAGTTTTGTTCCCTGGTCACATGTGGCATATGTCTATATCTAGGTCAAGAATATATTAACTAGTATTAATATATTAACTTAATTAATCATTTTATGAAAGTCAACTCCTCATGATCTAATTTGGTTTTAGTTCTGGAAAGGGATGTAACGATGGAATATATGTCATCAAACAACTCCAAGAAATTGCTTATCTCTCTAATAGGAAACTATGTACTGTCTTTGTCAATATCATATGACCACATCAATAGAGACTTCTTATTCCCATCCATTAGAAACTGCCTTCTGAGCTCTGAATTCACTGAATGCATCAATCTAATAGAGGAACTGTATCAATTTACCATATCTTATATGTATGACAAGGACCCCAATATTGGATAAAGTGATGACAGCTACTGGATTTGAAAAACCTATTTTCCTGAAAAATTGTTTTAAGGAGAAAGATTTCAACCAGAAATCAGTACTGGCTGCTTGGTCAATGAATGCCAAATGTTTCCTTTTAAGGAAATGGCTAATATTACCATTATCTCTAACACAGTCTGTTCAATGTTCAATTTTATTATCTCCTATCGACTAAATCTTTTATAACTGAGCGATACATTGATGTATTTAAAGTGTTTATAAAACCAACAATGATTAGAATATTAGTTGAAATAACTGAATTAATTATGGGAATGATACATTGGAGAATTAAAAAAAATTGATTATTATGTATGGGATGCAGCTCCTTGTAACACTAAAGACCAACTGAAGGCCAGGATTATGGCAGCATGCACCAATTTAAACAAAAAGCCCATCCAGAAGAGCTACAAAAGATTCCAATGTCATCTGGAGGCTGTAGTTAAAGCCAATGGCAATTTTATTGAATAAATTTACTCTTTAGTATTTCAAGATATTTCTGCATAATTTTAGTAAATATACCTGTTAAAATGAGATGTCAGTATTATTTTCATTTTTGTGTAATTTGGATGACAATTCATCCATCGTACACTGTATACAGACATATGAATATAGGATAAGGTCGAACGAAATGACATCTTTAGTTCAAGTATGGTTTGACATTACAAATGAAACACTTGTAGACCTTTTACTGGACATGGTTCTGCATAATGGCTCTTGAGGCACAAATTCCAACTTCAGTTCACTCCTTTAGAAGCTTTTCCAAGTTCATAAATCAGTTTTGTTTGACATCATCTCAATCCTTGCACACCTTTTCCAATCAAACTTTTTTCCCTTCCAGTCAACTTTACCTAAATATGTTTTGATAGAAAACTTTGTAAACAGCCAGCCCTTTCAGCAATGACCTTCTGCAAGAAAGGTGTTCATGAATGTCAATTCAGCAGTCTTTTCTTAAATTAAACTCAGATGTTTATGGCTTTTTAACTCTGTAAATAATGGTTGTTCTATTTTTGTAGTTCTAAACTCCAATTATTGGAACTAAAATAAAAACAATGCTTGAAATGTTTTATTTTACATGTAATATGCTTACGTATATATAATTTTCACATTCTGAATACTGAACTCTTCTACAATAATTGAGATGTATAAGTAAATTGGTTGGTTGATTTTGTTTAGCAGAATATCAACCATAATTTTGTACTTTCAGAGTAAAGCTATATTTTTAGATATATATTTTGTAGATCATAAAATGTATTGTTGGTAATTTTACTATAAAAATGTGTTTTTATTTTTTTAGTATTTCCACTGAAATGTCATTTTTTACTATAAAAAAAAATTGTTGTTCATTTATAACAAAAATATATATATTAATTTGTGTTTGGGGAAAAAACATTTGCCCATAGCTGGGACCCCATCAGGTGTTACCACCAGGATCAGGGTGGAGTGGAGGTAACAAATATTCAAATTTCATCCCATGCTCCTCCAATCTCCTAATCAGAACACTTGCTTCAAGATGTAGTTTATCATCATATCCAAGAGTAAAACAGTTATTAACAAATTCCACTACAGCTAAATTGTCCTCCAGAACAATGATCAAGTAGATAAAAGCATTGGTTTGTGAATTTGATAAATTCAAACCCTTGGTTGGAAATGTGTACTTGCACTTAGTGGATATGGGTGAGCAATAACAGTACTAAATAAAAAAAACTAAAAAAAACTAGATGATCAGTGAAACAAGAACAGCCTAACACTGTAGATTAAATAAAGGGTTCAGTTCAGAATTCCCTGTAGGTTACTCCGATAGTTATACATCTGAGGAAGGATGGCAGGCACAATGGTAACAGAAACAATGATAAGGACAATAGTCTGAATATAATATATATAAGTAAATAATATTGAAAAGTAGGTACTAAACTGCAATGAAGAAAAGCAGACTTGGGTAAGTTTTGAGGTTTGAACTGACATTTTCTTTTATGTGTCATGTCACTTCAGGACATGAACAATGTTGGCTCTCCCAAATTTTCTATTCTTTGTAGCTTTGGTTTGTTTTGTTTTATGACATATCAACCTCAATGGGTTATTTAATACTGACAAAATCTTTATTGCTGGTAATATTTTTTTTTCAAATTTGATTCAGCTAAGAAACATCCGGATGATGGCGGAACCTTTAACCCATAGAGGTGTGAGTTCTCATCTTCTAACAAGGATATTCTCAACAATCGTCAAGAGGCCCACATATGTCACTCCAAGCTTTTTTTCTTTCTTTCTAATGTTTGGTTTGGTCTGTTTTGTTTTACGGCATATCAACCTCAATGGGTTATTTAATGCTGACAAAATCTTTATTGCTGGTAATATTTTTTTTCCAAAAATGTATGGCTAGTAATATTTTTTCCTTCAAAAATTTATTGCTGGTAATATTTTAAAAAAAAATATATAGCTGGAAATTTTTTTTTTCAAAAATGTATTTCTGGTAATATTTTTTTTTTTTTTTTTAGATATTGCTGGTAATAATTTTTTCCTTCAAAAATTTATTGCTATTAATAATTGTTTACAAGGTATTTCTGGTATTTTTATACTTTCATAGTGTTTTGACCCCAGTTTGGGGGTTCACTATTTGCCCATAGCTGGGACCCTAACAGGTACTACCACCCCAGGTCAGGGTGGACCTGGGAACACTAGCAATTAAGAGGTGGTTCTACATTCCTCCAAACCTCCTGATCAGAGGCCTTGCTGTTGGATGTAGTTTATCGTCTTACCCAGGACATGGATGTAGATTATTGTTTTACCCAGGATTGTCCTTTGTAGCTCTAATAAAGTTTTATCTTTTATTATACCTTCCACACACTTACAATTGATGTTTGGTTCTGTATAATCATTTTCCTTTGCTCAAATAGTGAAAAGTCCTGATAGGTGAGCTAGTTCTCTCAGGATCTGCTCCCTGGAATGAATGAATAAATCTGGTGTGAAGACACAATATCATTGTCTTACACACTATTCAGTTTTTATCTATTTACTGAATTAATTTTCTATCTTCATGCATGAAAAATATGTATGATGTTTGAAGAAATTTAGTTCACCAAAAGAATCTTTTGAGGATTACATGTAAAATAAAAAATCCATGTAACTGAGTACAGATTTATATGAGTGAATTATTTTATTACATATATATATGCAAACACAAACACATACACACAGGTACATACAAATATAGGCAGTGAGTTTTTATTCCCGGTATTGTCTTATACAGTAGTTGTTACATAAGTGCCACATAATATGTAATGATTTCTGCATGTGGCACACACACACACACACACATATATAAATAATTGTTATGTAATGACAAACAAACACTTAAAAACCATATGTGATATTTTATTTCATTGAAGTTGATAAAACATATATATATATATATATATATATATATATATATATATCTCCAGGTAGAACAAATGGAAGCATAATTCCACCATCTATAACATTATATATATATATATATATATACATACATATTTTATGTGTGTGCATATATATACCTATCATAAATATGTCTGCACATATATCTATACATTATATATGTGTGTGTATATACATATGTATACTATATATATATATATATATATATATTATTCTGAAATTTGATGTGTGTGTGTGTGTGTGTGTGTATATATATATATATATATATTTATGTTTATACATTCTATATATATATATATATATATATACACACACACACACACATACATACATACATACATATGAGCACATGCACATACAGAATACAATGATTTAATATGCACAATGTTCTGAGGGATAAAGACAATGTTAAGTTATTTTCATAAGTCCAAAAACTAAATGTAAATTTTAACCTTGATCGAAACATTTTAACATGTAGAGCTTAATATCTTTGAAGATTATTTCCATTTCTGTCAGAAAAAGCCGACAGAATACAACAGCATTTGAAAAGCTGCTTTTGGAACATTCTAATCAGAATAATCTCTAAGCAACACAAATCCTCAAAGACCAATCTTTTATGATTCCATAAAGAAATCATATGATTTCAGAGGCCATTGTTGGCACAAAGATGAAAAAGAATGCATTAATAAAGATCCATATATATATATATATATATATATATATATATATATTTTTGTAAGGAAATAGTTGCACATATCCTTCCAGCGACAATGGCTCGTGTTCAAGGTCAGGTAAAAGAGAAAACTTTGCTGGTTTTAAAGTCAGCCAAAGAGATGCGCCAAGATCAGTACAATCCTTCCTCTCTTTCTATTTTTTTGTCCTCTTCGGTCTTTTTAACATTTCTTGAATTCCTTTTTTTTTTTGAGATGAGGATTTATCAAAATTCTTCATTTCTTTTCTTCACTTTCTCATCATCAAGTTGGGATCACAATGTAGTGTCTAGCAATAGTAATGGTTATATGTTTCCTTATGAGGAAACATTTTGGCATTCATTAGCTGAGCAGCCTCTGCTATTCAAATTAATCTTTTCTTCACTCTCTGGCCGTCAGCCTAGGATCAAAATGTAGTATCTCTTCTCATCTCTAATATTAGCCATTTACTCATATTGAATAATGTGGCATTCATTGACTGAGCAGGCAATGTTACTCATGTTATACTTCTCCTCACTCAATGGCCATCAGGCTAGGATCAGTGTGTAGTATCTGTTGTCTTAATCTCTAATGTTAATAGTAGTATCAGCATTTAGATGAAAAAAATACAACAAATCATAGCATCAGTGGATGAAAACCCTCCAAAAATAGTTTTAGTACAGAGAACATTATCTTATGATGAAACATTCAGCATTTATTAACTGAGCAGACAGTGATACTTTTAACATGAAACCTGTTTTTTTTTTTTATTGTTCTTTCTCCTTAATAAAATCTTCTCTTCTTCTCTCAGTAACTAGTCTTCGTGGCATTATTGCCTTGCTTGGGGTGAATTGATTAAAAAACAAAACAAATAATACAATGTGTACCCAAGACATTTTGAGAATTTTTCAGGAGTGACACAATTTAAAAACAATAAAAATCTAATCTACTTCAGTGCATGATCTTCTGGCCATAATGTTTTTTTTGTCGTGCTCCAGCCACTTGTTGATGACACCCTCGAAAATGACGCTGTCCTTCTTACAGCCTCTTTCATCTCCTCATAATGGGAATCCATTATTCCTGATGCAGTTTTGTGTTAATCTCAGTAAAATTTTGTTGCAGAAAATTATGAAATAAAAAAAATTTTGCTTTCCATAATTTTTTATTTTTTTCCATTTCAATCATATTCATTTTAGACTGTAAAAGTCATTAAAACACAAAGAGTTACTTAGAATAAAAAAAAAACAGAAACCTTACCAAGGAGCAAGAACAGAAGAAGAGCAACCAGGAGGACAGTAGATAGCAACTGACAATGCATTTAAATTTTTGAAGATTTAAGTTGACTCAAAAGCATGAAACTGGAAAGGAGTTCCACAAGTGAGAAGTGTGAGAAAAGAAACAGCATAGATTTTATGGTTAGATTTAGCCAATTTTTAATAATTTTCATCATCATCTGCCTTCTTAATTCCTGTTCTTTTATTGTTCTCTCTTGTTAATAATGTTTTCTTTTCTCATATTCTTTTTCTCTCACACTCAGTGACCCCTTGTGTTTTAGTAGCTTTATTGCCTTGCATGGGGTGAAATAAAAAAAAAATTCTACTTTGAATGGCTTTTATGTATTTTTATTGCATCAAAAATTAGTAAAAAAAAAAAATGATTGAAAACTTATGAAGCTTTGTCAAGTGAAAGGTTTACCAACAAAGATAGCTTTTAGGATGCTATTCTATATGAAGTCTGTTTCAGATGAAAAAAATACAACAAATCATAGCATCAGTGGATGAAAACCCTCCAAAACTAGTTTTAGTACAGAGAACATTATCTTCTTTTATGTACAAAACACAGGTGATCATGGCTCTCTCCAATCTGTAGAGAAGATATTGGTTATACTAATGTTGTTATTACCTTCTTGTCATTGTTATCAGTTTGTTCTTTAAAACATTAATAAAATGGACCAACATTCGAAACCCTGTCAACCCTTCAGGATATCTAAAGCAACAGCCTGAACTTCACCATTGTTATCTAAAGCTTCACAGGCTCTTTCAGCAATAAAACCAGCAAAAAAAACAAAAAAAAACAACAACAACAAATTTTGGAATGCTATTCTGGATGCTACACATGTAAAGAAATATAACAGTTCACAAAAGAAATAGGGAATTACTTGTGAAAACCAGCTCTAAAATACGAGGCATATATTTCACAGGAATCATGTATTTACAAGTATTCTCATTTTTTTGTTTTAAACATTTGTTTACTTTCTTTTTCCTCTATGTGTTGTACTCCTTCAGGACATGGGCAGTCATGGCTCTTCACAATTTTCTATCCTTTAAAACTCTGAGTAAATTTTGTCTTTTTGTTATCTCTTAAAACTTGTTTGACCATCCACTGACTTAAGCTCACAAGGTAGGTTGTAGGTTGTGTTATTTTCCTCTGGCCCTTTTATCTTCAATCTGTCCTGTGAGTATCAAATTTTCCACACTCTCTTTCCTCATTATATATCCTAGAAATTTCAACTGCTTCTTTCTGATGTTAAGTATAAGTGTCGTTTTTTGTTTCTATTTTCTTTAAAACATTGTCATTTCTCACATATTCATCTCTGAGATTATTCAGCATTTACTGGCATATAGGAGGACTGATATTACATAATGAGTCAGTACTCTTTTCTTTGTTTCTAATAAAAATTTCCTTTTTCTTAATTCTTTCTGAAGGAATCTTTTGCTATCCCAATGTACCTTTAAATTTCTGTGTAATCTTCTATTCCAACAATGTTTTTTTGAATTTGAAACTTGGAAAATCCAGTAAAATTCACAAATAATTCAGTCCTTAGTTTCAAAGAAGTTACAAGTGACTAGTAATGGGATATGTAGTGTGCAAATGAGGCATAGTGGAGTAATGGATAGCGGCTCAGATTGAGGAATCGGAGAGCCAAGTTTGAATTCCATTTGAATTCATTAAATTCACTTATGTGTTCATATTTTGGGAAAGGTATGAATCCTTTTCTTCTCCTCCAGCTATGGGTAAATAGCAGGAGAGACCAGGTTCTGTAGCCTTGGATGGCAACTGGTCTATCACAGTAAGAAATGGCAACCTACTGTGGGAAAAAATCTGACTTGTCGGTCATGTATCAAAAGATACATAACCGCCTAAGTGTGTATCACGCATGGAACATAAATGATCTACCTCGGTCTGTTTACATCTATTTATATATCTCAGTTTATTCACATCTATCTATCTAATCCCTTACATTCACTTACATGCTAATACTTTTGGAAAAGGTATGAATCCTCTTCTTATCCCCGCATCCATGGTTAAATATCAGAACAGACCAGGTTCTATAGACATGGCTGGCAACTGGTATACTGCAGAAAGAAATGGCTATCTACTGAGGGAAAAAATCTGCCTGGTCAGTCATGTATCGAAAGATACATGATCGCCTAAGCGTGTATCACACATGGCACATAACTGAGTGTGCAAAAAATACATTTTTTTTTTAAATAAAAGATCTGCGTATGATGATGGAAGAACTTGTACAATAAATTAAGTAATCAATGCTTCCATCAGACACTTCTAAATTTATAATTTTAGCTCCTGAGTGTAAAGGAAATGGATGTATAGATTTTTGTCAATTGGCCAATTTTTCAGGACTTGAAGCTGGATACAGTGTATGAAGATAAAATGATAAATGCAATCAATATGTTTTTACGTCATCAAAATGGTATTTGTTGACATTGTCATAGATTAATTAATTCAGAAAATTTCATATGAGATTAATTAAAACTAAAGGTCAGTTACATTACTTATATCAGAAGGTTAAACAATTTAGTCTTTTACTATGATAGTCAATTGTTATTTATAAAATTAAGAAAATATTTGATTTAAAATTTATTTTACCAGGAGTGTGATCCACAGAAATTCCATTGTTAACTGCTAAGAAGATTCACCATCTGATGCCATTGCTTTTTCTCTCATCTTTATCACATACATTTGCTCTTCTTGCAACCTTTACCAGTATCTTCACATTTCTCACCCTTATCCCTTCCAATATATCTAAGATTATCTGTTATCGCACCCTTTTTCTCTTTTTGAAAACCTTACCATTATCTTCATATTTCTAACCCTTATCCCTTCTGATGTAACAAAGATTATCCATTATCAGATGCTACTGCTCTTCTTGAAACTTTTACCAGTATCTTCTCATTTCTAACCCTTATCCCTTCTGATATAACAAAGATTATCAATTATCTTTGCTTCTGTTTTTATCTCACCATTTTTCCAATAGCATAAAGATTATCCATTATCTCCAAACTCTGCTCTTCTCCCAATCCTTAGCTGTATATTCTCATTTCTCACACTAATCCTTCAAAAAGATTATCCAACATTTTTATGTTGTTTTATTTTTTTTCCTTAGGGAATTGTTTGAATCCTATTTTCTCCATTACACTCTTGACAGTATATCTCTTTAAAAACAGATAAACTTTTTTTCATTTGTGAAAAAATAATATGGAATGAATAGATATTTTTTACTGCATCCTTTCTTTTAAAAAACTCATCAATCTTTCCATTAACTTTAATGCATATATCCTAAAAATATAATTTTATATCAACATGCCTTTTAATCTTTTGTTCATCAGTTCTTCAAACCTAACCAGTGATCTATATATATTTTTATATAAGCTATACCTTAAAATAAATTAATGTCAATCGACATCTCCAGTTGCCTTTATCTATCACTATTGTTTTCCTCATCCAGAGTTAACAAATAGTCCTAATCTTGCTTTATAAATCTTCTGTAACCCTTTGCTCCTATTGGGATTCCCAATTTTTGGGGTGAAATGTTTAAAAAAAAAAAATTTCTCACTCACTCTCTCTCTAGTAAGTCTCATATAAAAAAACATTAAAAAAAAGTTGTATAAAATTTTCCAATTGATTGATGATTTTCTCCCAATAATTAGTAGATGGACAGGTCCATTTACAAAAAGTAATATATTTTATCTGAAATTAACATTAATCAGGTAACAAAAATTTTTACTTTTATTAATTTTATAATATATATTTTATTCATATAAATAAATATATATATATATAATATATATATAAATAAACTTGGAGCAGAAGGATTGGATATATATGTGTATTGTTTTGAAATCAACAGTTTTTATTCTCTGCTCATCTTTAATCATCTTCAAAAATTTTGAATAATAAAAATTAAAAGGACAAAATCTAACTGTGGGTCTCATCTCATAATCCTCACTATTGTTCCATAAAAAAATTTAAATCTTTAGAATATTTTAAGTTGAACTAAGATTGTTACAAAAATTTCATAACTGAATAGTTCATGCTTTCAAATCCTCAACATGAAGTTCATAGACAGGAGTGTCCATTATATATATTTTTTAAATAAAAAAAATTTTTATTTCATATAGAATAGCTTTTTTGCCAATAAAATGTGTTGGCATTTTTACAACTGAATGTTTTAAATTTATTATTTATTTTACTATATTAAAAAAAAAAAACATGTTAATAAATCCATAAAATAAAAATGAAATGCTGTTCCAGAAAAAAACAAATGTGCCTCATCAGAACAAATAAAAATGAGTTTATTGTTTATTGAATCAATGAGGGGTAAATGAAATCAATTTGACAAATTTTGAATTAAATAATTTGTTTGTATCATTTTTTTAATTGGATATATATATATATTATATATATATATTTAAAAATCATCTCAGAATGATAGATAAAAGAAAATTTTTTAACATCAAATCCAAAAAAATTAAAATGAATCAGAATAAACAATAATCAAATTTCATTTTAATTAATAATCATATAAATACATAAAAAAAATAAGTAAAAAATTAAAGACTACAATTCATGGTTAATGTATATATAAATATGAATTTCTCTTCTTCTCTCTATATATATATATATATATAAAAAAAAAAGTTTTCAATAGGAAAAAAATATAAATTTAACCAACAGGTTTCGTCAAAACTACTTTTTTTAGGCAAAAAATTTAATGAATTTATTGAAAAAAACATCTATTTAAAAAAAAAAAATATAAATAAATAACTAAAAAAATTTTAAACTCTATTTAAATAAATTCAAAATCGATTTTTAAACCGCTGAATTTTTTTTTTTTTTGTATTTGAATTGTTTTATTTTGTTGAATGATTCAAAGTTTTTTTTTTTTTTTTCTTGATTTAAATTTGCGTCTGTTGGCTTCTCTAACATGATTCTGTTATACTGAAAATTCGTTTTGAAAAAAAATAATCACTAAACAATAAATATATCAAAAAATATAAATATAAAATATATATATATGTTTTAATTCTATAAATATTTATTTAAATGTAAAAAATTTCTCTTTAAATATAAACAAATTTGGAATTTTTAGTTGACCCTATATAAAACATTCTTTCTAAATTTCTTCTATATTTATATAAATATATCATAAAAATTTTTTTAATTATATATAATATATAAATATAAATATATATATTTTTTTGAAAAAACGTCCAATATTTTTATAAAGATATCTAGAATTTTATCTAAATTTAAATTTTTTTCATCCATTATAATTTTAAATTAAAAATGTGGTGTTATATCAACTAATTAATTCCATTAAAAAAATAAAAAACAAAATTGTTATAATAATTTCATAATTATATTTATATCTCATAAATATATTTTATTATATTTAAAAGATAATTTTTAATTAAAATTTTATTATTTTTTATCTTTGGATAAATTAAACTGGAAATCAATAAATTCTTTTGTTTTAAAATAGGATGGGCATTAATTCCATCTCCAAGATTTTAATTATTAAATTACTCCTTGAAATTAAGAAACAAATTTAATTTCTTATATATTGAAAAAATAAATAAAAACATCAAAAAGATACATAACAGAAAATCTGTGGTGAACTCACAATATTTAAAACATACTGATATTAATAAATTTTTTTTATTAAAGAAAATAATCTTTAATGATTAAATAAAAAACTATAATTTTATATATATATATATTTTATTTTTCAAATAAAAATGGTTTATATATATATATATAAGCATCATGAAGTATTCATTTTTAAATATATATATTCATATAGAATATTCATTTTAAGAATATATATTTTATATATTCTGTTTATATATATAATATATTTATATATATGGTAATATAGGATGATTTAAAGTTTATATTTATATAAATAAATATATACAAATATAATATATAGTTCCGAATCCAGTAAAAGAAAAGAATTTAAACCACAAAAAAACAAACAAAAATCCTATTTGCAATTATTTATGTTTTTATTTTTTAAATATGTTTTGCGTTAAAAAATTAATTTAACATTAAAACAGATAATTTTTAAATTATTTTTAATATGGGTTTTTCTTTATTCATTTTCTTCATATATATATATATTTATATATATATATAGATAATATATATATTATTATAATATATATTATATATTTACTTATTATAAAACGCAGATTTTTGTGTGTGTGTGTGTGTGTGTGTGTGTGTGTGTTTGTTTGTTTGTTTATATATTGGATCAATTTTACATTTTTTTTATAATTTCAACAAAACTTCACAGGACTACATAAAATTACCTTGTGATGGTTCTAACGGCACCATCTTTTGAAAAAAACAAATTGTTTTTTTTAACAAAATCAATTTGAAAACACGATTAAGACACATCGTATAGAATGAAATATTACAACTCACCCACGAAAATGTAAACAAAAAGAGCATAGCATGATGAAAAAAAAAACTTGACGAAAAACAAAATTTTATCGTCTAATGTTCATATTATTATTAAAGAGGAAAGATCAAAGTATTTTTGGGGGTATTTTTTTACATTTTTAATCGTTCCTAGCACGTCTGAAATTTTCGTTAAAAATTGTTGTTTTTTTTTTGTAAAAAAACAGATAATCAATCATTTTCAATCATTTTTTTTTATTTGATAAAAAAAAGATTAAAAATCTGACTTTGATATTCTTTTAAAAATCAATTATCATTTTTCAAAACTGATTTTAATAAAAACAGAAATTATACTGTTTATTTAAAAATATTTTGAACCAAGCTTAACTTAGCTTCTGCGCCGAAAAAATGTAATTTGAAAATAAAACAAAGCAGGTCATAACCTTTCGCGTCATTTGACGATTGACGAAAAAAGCACATTCATGACGTTTAGATAACTTACGGGAGGATAATTCTTTCTACGGATGGAAGGAAGTGAAATTATTTAAGTGAACAAATTATTTACCTCGTTACTTTTAAGGAAAACTTTCAGCGCTCTAATTTTTTTTTTTTTTTTTTTTTTTTTTTTAGCTTTCATTTTTACGTTTACGATGCTTTATGGAAAATATAAAAGAAATTAAAAAATAAGACTGTTAATAGTGAGATTAAATTTCATAAGAAAAAGGTATCTAATTAATTTAGGTACCTTTCTTATGAAATTTTATCAAAAGTGTACATAAAATACTATAATTTTATGTACATTTATTACATTTTACTGTGTTATTTGTATTTCCATTCATTTTATTATTAATTTTGATATTTCATTTATGGAAAAATGTCATAACTGAGATTAATATAAAAATAAGATCATATAAATTAAAGTTTAGCAGTAGTTAAATTTCACAAGATTATACTGTTACTTGTAGGTACCCTTCTCAGTTGAAATTAAAAACTCAAATTAACTTCTCCATACGTGTTTCGCAAAAGTAAAGGGCTTAACAGCGGAGAACAATGCTGAACTCAAATAATGCAACTAAATTGTATTCTGGTTGGTCTTCCGTACTTGATAATTACTGTCCGACTATAAACACAAAAATTACATTTCTTAATTACCATGGCTAATCTGATTGGTCCAAATTATACAATTTTCAAAGCGCTAGACAATGACAATCTCACACGGACATTTTGAAAGGTTGATGTTGCTTTTAACTAATGTTAAAATATTTTTAAAAATTCAATTTAAAATTTTTTTAAAAAATCTTTTTAAAATTAAAGAAATAAGAAATAATTGTATTAAAAATTCAATTTTCATTGAAAAAATTTTTTGCTTTCAGAAAATATTGTCCATATTCATAAAAACAAATTAAAACAAATAAAAGCATTTGAAACTAAATAATATATTTGTTTTATTGAGTTTTTATATGTTACAATTCACAGCTGATTTTCAGTACGTTGGCCAAAAAAAAAAAAAAAAAAACATGATTTGCATTCTTCAAAGCCTTGTGCTTTTTAACTATTGTAATCACTAAAACCGATGGTCTCGAATTTCTAGAGTTTTTCATAAAATTAGTTATGGGGGTGTTAATAAATATAAAAAAAAATATTTCTGCCATGACTTTAATAAAAAAAAAAACATTTTATAATAATTTCGATCATCTGTGAATAGTTTTGAAAGTTTCATTAACATCTGACAATTATTTTTATTTTTTTTTTTTTCAAATTAATTAATGTAAATACAAAAAAACAACTAAAAATTATCTATGTTATTTACTACCCTTTGTTGCGACAAAGAAAAAACAAGGTTTTTAAATCAAAATTTAGAATATTCTAAAAAGATGGAAAAATTTTTAAAAATAATTAAAAAAAATTTAGTCTATCCTCTTCATAAAAAAATAAGCATTTTGACGATAAAATTTTGTTTTCATAAACTTTGGCGTCTTTTTTCATCAGACTATGCTCTATGTTTTAGTGATTCCGTGGAGTGACTTAGGTTAAAAAACCCAGGTTGTTTGTGTGTGTGTGTGTGTGTGTGTGTGTTCCTTTATATATGGGATCGGTTTCTTACATTTTTTCAGCCGATAAAACAAACATCCACTTTTTTTTGGCAGGTAGTATTTCTTATTGTCTTGCACACTTTTTTCTTTATTTATACATTCAGAATGCTTTAAAAATTCCATTTACAAGACAATTGTTTATAATAAAATTCTATTCACAATCGATAGACTCATAACGATTGAAAACAATGTTTTTGTTTGAATTTGGGTTTGACCAATTTGTAAAAAAAAAAAAAAAAAAAATAAGACATGCGTGTCCGTCAACCTTAAACAATAATCTTTGTCAATTTTATTTTTCAATGTCTTTATGATGGTCGATACTTGATCTATCTCTTAAGTTATATCCCGAACAATAAGAACTCTACTATATATAATATATATATATATATATATATAGATAGACAGATAGATAGATAATATTAGATTTTTATATATATATATATATATATATATATATATATATATATATTTTTTGAGAGAGATAAATGAGATAATTATATTTTTTTATTAGTTTATCATATATATATATATATTTATATCTAATTTTTACTGTTTAACAGGTGTAATATTGGAGAAATAGAGACTTTATATCATACAGTTACAAAAAACTGGTCATGTCTTGAAATGTCTGATGACAGGATACCCAAATCCTAATGTATAGCCAGTTAGATTTAACTACAGGAATGTATAATGCCCATAGTTTAAAATACAAAAACAAAACTGAAAAAAAACTTGTCAGCTGTCAATATACCACATAAAACTCTTGGCGCTTAGCCTTGGAGCACGGGTAGAGTGGAGATCAACATGTTTTAGTGGACTCAGCATTTTCTAAATCTGCTTGTCTGAATCATCTTCAAGAAGCAAGAGCAAGACCTAAAAAAATTGATAACCAAACTAACAGTGATCTCATCCAGAATTATTTCATCTTGCTTCATATGTGGCCTCTTAAGATTATCACAGATTGTTCATAACTGAATCAATTGGTTAAGTTATCAGATCTTAATATATATCAGACAAATGTCTAAATTCACATATATATATATATATATATATATATATATATATATATATATATATATATATATAATTCCTCTGAAAGGAAGGTTGAAGATCATGTTTTAGAAACTTGGATTTTGAACTAGGGCCATATTTTCATAGGAATTAATGTTGTTAAACGCATTTTCAACTGTCTAGCACTTTACTAATTATTGTCATTTTTTTTTGAGATTTATTCTGAATAGGGTTTTAGGTTTTTTTCAAGTTATCTGTTTTTCCATCAATGGTTTTGATTTTTTTATTTATATATATATATATATATATATATATATATATCATGTCTTGAGAATGTCTGATGACAGGATACCCAAGATCCTAATGTACAGCCAGCTAGATCAGAGATACAGGAATGTAGGACGCCCATGGCTAAGATACAAAGACAAGCTGAAAAGCAACTTATCAGCAGTCAATATACCACATAACACCCTTGAGCGCTAAGCCTTGGGGCGGGTAGAATGGAGATCAACCTGTTTTAGTGGACTCAGCAATTTTCAATCTGCTTGTCTTAATCATCTTCAAGAAATGAGAGCAAGATCGAAAAGGTCAGCCAATCTAACAGTGATCTCATCTTACAATCCTCACACTTGCTCCATATGTGGCCTCCTTTGTAAATCACTAGTGGGTCTTAAATGCCACTTAAGATTATTGCACAAAATTTCATAACTAAATCAATAAGCTGTCAGATCCTCATCCATCGAAACCGATGGGAGAGTCCATTATTATTATTATTATTATATATATATATATATATATATATATATATATATATATATATATATATATATATATATATAGATAGATAGATAAATAGAATAGATAATTTAATCAATAAATATATATATATAAATAAATTCCTAAGAACATAGAATCCAGGTAGAACTCAATGTCCAGACCAAGTAAGAATATAATATAAAAGGCTCAAACATTAATATTCCATATCTATTATTTATTATTATTGGAACCGTAATCATGATCAATTCATCAGATGTACAAATTCACAAAAAATTGGAAAATTTTAACTCCAAGATTTTGTTAAGAACAGACAGATTAAAAATCCACTGTTCTTTAGCATTTTTAATTTTTCTTAAATGTGCTCAATACAATGTAAGCAAAATATTATAATAATATTTTTATATAAAATATTTTACATCACTACGTAAAATCTCTGTGTTTTTTCAATTTAAAATTGTTTCCTCATCAGGCAATGTTGGATAACTAAATGTTTATAAGTTATCAATATCCTATAAAATGAACAATTTTTATAAACAGTTTTTTTTTCCCATTATTTACATTAAATTTTTGCTGTTACCATTTCATGTTTTTTGTCCAGAGCTCATATTGCAATTTAATTGTTATTATCGCTTTTCTCTGGCATTCATTATTACTGGTTCCCATATTGTATTCATTTCTATGCTTGGTTGGCTCAGGAGATTTTTGTGGTCTAGCATATTTGCTGATTCCTTAAGTTTACGAATTTTCCAAAGGTGTTCTTTTCATATGATCTCAACCTGATCCCACAGAGGGCAGTGATCTCTCTTCTCTCTCCATATGTGGTCAGCCACAAAAAATTGTTGGTCCTGATTGACCAAGATGAGGACAATAGTCCGAATAATGTAAATAATGTACATATTACCTCATCTCAGAAATATAGACAGAAATTTTAGTGTAGTGATGTAAAATTTTTTATAATACAAAATATGATTTATATATATATATATATATATATATATATATATATATATATATATATAATTATTTATATATTATATGCTCTCTTGTTTATTAAGCACTCAATATCAGAACCATGAGCTAACATATTTGGTTGGATAGATGTGAGTTTTGTGACCCTGGGTTTTTTCATTGTTTATTATTTGTCAGACAAACTGATTTTCCTTTCTATCTGGTTTTCTTTTCTCTATAATTTATAAATTGTAAATAACTGTAAATAAATGTTTCACCTTTATACATTGAACATACTATCTCTCATATTTATTTATTTCTGTTCTTGATATATATATATATATATCATGCAAAAAAAAGCTGCCTGATAAAAATTAAGTAGTATTAGAAATGAAGACTAAAGAAATCAAAATTGGAGAAATAAAATCTGTGATACATTATCAACAAGTTCTACAGAACTAAACTGAAAATTCCATTCAAGTAAGCAACAAGGATGTCTAAAAGAAAATGGCAGTAGAAAGAACACTTTTACCCTGAATCAGGAAAAGACTGCTGACATTCCTTGGACATATAATGAGTGCTTGGAAAACTTAACCCATTAGTTTTGCTACAATGCCAAATCAATTTTCCAAATAAAAAAAGTGGCTGTCTTTAAAAACAAAACTAAAGACATAAAACTGAGCTAGATTGGTGAAAGAAAATCTGTGATGTATATTGAACAATTAGAGACATGCACATGTGGATGGAATGGCATGTCTATCGAAGGATGCAGATTTGGCGGAAATAATGATGAATAGACTGATGTGAGTAGAGTGGTGATGTCGACCGAGGAGTCCTAAGGTGTGAACACCTCATTCTCCTCTACTTTAGTAGCATTCTGTTTGGATTGGTGGAAGAGGTGAGGGCAGAGGTATATTATAAAAATCCCTTCACCTCATACTCACTGGCTTTTTTACCGACAGCAAAACAAGTTGTTGTTATTATTGTTCCTTTCTGTTATTATTGTGGTTACCTGACCCTAGCAGAGAGGGTCACAAAGGAAGGATGTTTTCTTTTGAAATCCAGTCATTCACCAACTATCTCCATGCTGGGACTGATGGTAATGATGACGTGAGGATCCTCCAACCTTAATAGGTGACAGGACTCTTGATGATGGTGAGGAATGAAAATTCTTTGTTTTTCAATCTATCTTCTATTGCTTACAGTAACCAATTAATGTGGCTTTTATAACATGGAGAGCATATATAATAAAATATTACATCAGAAAGGTAATATACTATCAAAATCAATAAATATCAGTTTTCTTCAATGGGCTCCAAGGAATACGAAATTTAACATCCAAACAAAAACTAAAAATTTATTTTCTTTTGTAGTGTTTTTGGATCATCTTGCACATGGGGTAGGTCACTGACATGTAAGTTATAGTTTAGAAACTGAGAAATAATTATGTGGAAAAATGAAAATTAAATAGTAAATAAAATAAATAATAAACATAATAAAAAAAATTAAAGAATTTCATTTTCCCATAATGCAAATGGAAACCAAAAATAGGATTTCTGGTCACATTCTAAGTTTATGACCCCACTTCAGGAAAGGAGATCATCTTTCTCTGGATACTTTTGAATCATTGGATTCAGACGTGTTTTGCAGCAGTCCTAAGGAAAGGAGATTCAGTCAACCTCTTGCAATGTCATGTTGATTTGAGGTTGACTACTCTCATACCTTTGAGTTTAGTACATATAAATGTGTCAATAAAAACTGTCCCTTAATTTTTAAGATTTAAAAAAAAAAAGATTTTAAAATTATTTATTATTGTCCAATGACATTATTGGACAAAAAAACAAATACCAACTCACAAAAAGTACTCCAATTCAGTTGCCACAAATTGAGAGTAGGTATTAAGCAACTCAAAATGAAGGCTGTTCTTAGGTATGCAAAACTTTCTGGACAAGTTGGCTCGGATAGAGTGCAACTTGTATTGAACTTCAGTCATATTAATAAAAAAAATGTTTATTTGAAAAAAAAAAAAAAAAAATTCTCAGTTCAGATCATAAAATTCAACTCCTCTTCAAGATAAAGTGGATAATATATAAAGTGGATAATATATACTGAGGGAAAAGTCATAATGTCTCCTATTCCATTAACTCTATTTATTAAATACATCTTCATGTTATACAATAGGAACTAATTAAAATTAATTAGAAACAGGATTAATTGTTCTGGGACTGGGAATCAATAAATCAATTATTGATCTAGTTAGGGGAATAGAATAAAATGTGCTAAAATGTTGTGTGAGAGGAATGTAATATGAAGCAAGAGAAGAGAAGATATACTGCTCAAGCCAACAAGATTCAGCTAACAAAGAGACATTAAGAATGAAAAGTGAAAATTCTAAGGGAGGAATCTTGTGTACACTTCATAAGAATTTCTATTAATTTCTTTCTGATTTCTTAAATTTCTCATTTTATTCTGTGTCATGTAAAACAAAAGACTACTGACTCTAGTAAGTAATTATCCATACAAGATCAAGAAATGTTATATCAGGAATATAAATGTATTTAGCCTGTAAGAAAAGGTTGAAACACAAAAGAATATAAGGAAGAAAGTAAGTGTCTCTGAAAAATCAAACTCAATAAACAAAGATATATACAAAGAGTCTGTTATACACTATTTACATTGTTCGGACTATCATCCTCATCTTTGTTGCTATATTTATCAAACTTCTTCAGGTGGTTGCAATATCGAACTGAACCCTTTATTTCACTCACTGGGGTGGACTAATGTCTAATGGATGTCAGTTATCAGTTATCTCCTGTTAATTCCACGCTCCAAGTTCTCCACTGCCTTAACCAGGTATTGAACTCACACTCTTTGGGTCCTGTCACTGGATCTAACTTACACCTTTATCCATTGTACTATGGTGTCCTTGAGGACATCTTTATATGAATTTCTGGGTATTATAAACCTAGTGTCATCAGCAACCATTTTTTACCAGTGCTTATATTGCAATTTTCGTTGTTATCATTGCTTTCCTCTGGCACTATTACTGGTTCCCATATTGTATTCATTTCTATATTTGCTCAACTCAGGAGATTGTTGTGGCTTAGCATATGTGCAGGTAACTGACATCCATTAGACATGGCATGTGGAACTAGAACAGTCTACCCCAGCAAGCAAAATAAAGGGTTCAGTTCAACATTCCAACCATCTGAAGAAGGCTGGAGTGTACAACAGCCAAAACATTGTGATAAGTATGGCAACAAAGATGAGGATGATAGTCCAAACAATGTAAATAGTGTACATAATACCTCATCTCAGAAATATAGACAGAGTCTGTTATAGCAGATCATATCTAGTTTGATTGATTCGTTTTCTATGGCTTATCATCTTCTGATAAGCTTTCCTTTTTGATATCTAGACTTTATGAATTTAAATATAGTACTAGATTGGCAACTAGGTCTCATCATTTTACAGATGAAATGGCTTGATTTAACAATAAGTCCTCTGCTAACAGTTTCTTTTCTCACACTTCTTGCTTGTGGAACTCTCTTCTGTCTTCTTGATTTCCAGTCAATTTTGATTTTCAAAAATTTAAATGCAATGTCAACCATATTTTTTTGTCTTCTTGATTCCTTTTCTTTTATTCTCCTTAATTATGCACTTCTTTTTTCTCTTATTCTCTCACACTCAGTAACCCTTGCATATTAGTGGCTTTATTGTCTTGTTTGGGGTGAAATGATTCTTTTAAAAAAAAAATGAGTGATAATGATTTGAAACCAGAAACTCTATCATGATTGATATGGACAGATCAAAAAAAAAAGGAAATCTTGGCTTTTGATTTCGCTATCTATTGGCTGTTCAAAGTCCAAAATAAAGCACATACCTCAGTCATGAAAAGCGAACTGTGTTTTTCTGACACAAATTAGATGACACTCTCTTTTAATAAGATTTTAATATTATTACAATATCAAACTTGTGATAAACAAATTTGCTGATTCAATGAAAGTTCTTGAAGGCGACCAAAAAATTAAACAAATGTCATTATTTAAACAGCATAATTGATCCTTAATTTTGTGTTTTACTGCCTTGCGTGGGGTGAAATGAATTAAAAAAAGTTTTGGCTTTGAGAAAGTCAAATGAACCAACCTGACAAAGTTGGTTCTATTAACATTATTCAGACTATTGTCCTCATCTTTGTCGCCATATTTATAACAATGTTTTGGCCTTTATTTAAGTTGCCTTCTTCAGGTGGTTTTTGTCGAACTGAACCCTTTATTTTGCTCACTGGGTAGACTGTTCTAGTTCCATTTAAACTAATGGATGTCAGTTATCAGTTATCTCCTGTTAATTCCCTTTAAGTTCTCCACTAAAAACTGGGTATTGAACTCACACTCTTGGTTAGATCCATATAAAACAGAACCCAAACTGACATTGTGAAACAATTTAGTTAAGGCAGTGGAGAACTTTTTAAAGGGAATTAATAGAGATAATTGATAAATGACATCTATTAAATATGGCACATGGGACTAGAACAGTCTACCCCAATGAGCGAAATAAAGGGTTCAGTTCGACATTGAAAGTTGAAAATTGAAGAATCTGAGATCAGAGTCACAACCATAATAATGAATTTCATTTAATAAACAAGTCGTTAGCAGTGTTCCCATGAAAACAGCGAAAAAAACCACTTAAGGAAGACAATATTAGACAATTAGAAGACTGAATACCAAAAAAAAACCCAACAAATCCCACATGGCAAAAACAATTGGTTCTGTCAATAAGCCTAAGATAAATCCTTTGTAACTATTGGAGACTTCGTTGAAAGAGAAAATGGAAAGAAAGGTAAAATGAAGCATAACTATAGGAAAGAAATTAAAAGAAAAAAGAAAGAAATCAACTTGTTATCTTAATGGTTAAATATGGAGAAAAACTTACAAAATAGAAATGAATCAATTTGATTAATTTTTTCAGTTTGTTTTTATTGATTTTATAGGGATTAACTTAATCTTATATATTTCTGGTTTTACATTTTGAATAAAGAAAAATTCTTGTTTTCCAGTCTGGCATTTTCTTTTTTAAATCAAACACAAAACTGTGACAAAAAGTTTTTACGTTAGAATGACAACTGAAAATAGGAAGAGAAATCAATCAAAACAGCATTAAATGAATGCAAAAGAAATTATTTGTTCTTTTTTCTTATATACATCTCTCTCTCTCATATATATATATATATATATAATTAATTTAATACAAAGTAAAAAAAAGAAGAAATATCTGGAAAGTATTCTAACAGAGGATGGAAAGTGTGACACTGAGATCCAAAGATGTATTGTGATGGCTAAAGATGCATTCCAAAAGCTAAGCGGAGTATTAAGAGACAGAAAAATTATGTTGGAAACAAAGAGTATTGAACTGCTATGTGATATCAGTGCTCCTATATGGCAGTGAATGCTTGACAATATCCTCAAAGATGAAGAAGAGACTTGAAGCAACAGAAATGCTGTTCTATAGAAAGATGCTTATAAATCCATGGACTGAACATGTGAGCAATAACCAGGTTTTGGAGAAAATGTAAATAAAAAGGAAATTCATACTTAACATCAGGAAGAGGCAGTTGAAATTTCTGGGGCATGTAATGAGGAAGAAGAGCTTGAAAAATCCAATACCCACAGGACAGATTGAGGGACAAAGGAAAGTAACACATAACATACTTGATGAGCTTGATTAAATGAATGGTAGAACAGGTTTTGGGAGAAATAACAAAGAGAGAAAACTTATTAAGAGCTACACAGAACAGAAAGATGTGGAGGGCCATGATCACTAACGTCCTAAAGGGACACGGTAAATAACATAAGAAAATGTTTTGTCATTTAAATGATTGATGTTACCTTCAGCATCCCAACTCCAGAGTTTCATAGATGGACCCATCTTTCCACTCATCAGGGGATATCAGCCGACTGCTTATACTTCTTGATTCATCTTTTTTTTATATGCACTTATCATGGATGAAAGTTTTTTTTTTTTTTGTCATAATGTGTGTGTGTTTTTGTGTGGATGTGTGCATGTGTAGGGTGTTATAATTATTTGTTCTTTTCATTTTTTTTGTTTTTTTTTACCCTCTTTATTCACTCCTTAACCTTTTCTCTCTTATTTTCTTTTTCCTCTTTTCTTTCAAATTGTTGCCATTTGATTTCCGGTTTTTCCAGACAGGCTGACATCATTAATTTTTGAGTGTCCTAAATATTTCTTTTTTTAGGAAAATTTAATTTTAATCTTTTATTAATTTCAATTCTTAAAAAATAAAATATATGTGAATTATAAAGGTCTTCAGTAAAAAATTTTGGAGCATTTTTTTCCCTTGGCGTTTGTTTATCTTTATAAAAACAATATGCTAGGATTGTTGACTCATTCTTTCAGTTAAGATGGCAGTAAATTTACTCAGACAAAAGACCAAAAAAATTGATTTTCTTGCATCCAGATTTTTGAGGCATTTGGTTCATAGTCACAAAAGAGGAAATGAAAAATACCCATTAAAAAAAAACTGTCTGTGAATTTGAAGACATACAACATTAATATTTATTATATATATTATATATATATATAATATATGTTAAATGAAATTTCCTATATATTTTTGGACAAAAATAAATCTATCAACCAAATATATATATATATATATATATAATATTTACATTTTATTTATATAAATTAAATTTTTTTATTTTTTAATAAAATTTCTTTTTTTAAACAAGTAATATAAATTCTTCAATGTTACTGGTCAATAACATTGAACTATATATTTAAAATATGTTTCTCAGGTGAAAAAAGTGAATATTTTTTGCAAAAGTTCATTTCAGCCTTAAAAATATTTAATGATCTCCATTTTTTTATTTATTATTAATGTTGGAAATGGTATCATTTTTCAGTGCAACTTCATGAATGACCAAAATACAATGGTCAACACAAATATTAGTGGATAATACCAAAATACCAAAATACCAAAATACCAAAATTTAATCTATAAATGTAACTGAATGCCTAAAGGAAATAATTTTTTTCAAATATACAAATTTTATTTATATTAATAAAAATCATCTATTAAATAAAATATATAAAATTTAAAAATGGTATCTTTTTTTAAAATTTGAAATTTTAAATCTTGTTAATTTTATTCAGAAGAAACAAATATAATGTAAATATTTTGGTTAAATATTTTCTTTCTGACCATGAGAAATATATTTTATCTCCTCACTTTCTATTTGTTAGGATTGATGAATATTGATGTTATCAGGCTGGAATTAAAATTCAATATATGTTGAAACCCATTTGGAAAATACCAATTTAAATATACTAATATATTGACCTAAAGCTTTGTTCCAAAACTAGATAGATGGAATATTTATTTATTATCAGTGGTTGTGCTAGCATGAAGTGACAAGTCATCGTGACTGAGAGTTTAAGTATACTGGCCTTGTTCAGACTATTGATCACGCTAGATAACATGCTTCTCTCCCAGAAACTGTAACTAAGGTCTGCTCAGCATAGTTGCAGTATAAACAAGGTGGTTCTGTATGGTGTTGAATAAATACAAATGTGCCTGAGCAGCCGTCTGCAGTGGGATTATTAAGCTTTTTCTAAAAATTAAATAATCCTCAGATACAAGTGGCATTGCCATTTTTGATATTATATAAATAAAAAAAAAAAAATAAATAAATCTTTAGTCTTTTTTATGCAGCCTCATTCCTAATAGCCATTATATAAATAAATGGTAAGACTATTTCAAAAATTTCAAATTCCCTAAAGAAAAAGATGTAGAAAAAAATATATCTGTTGGTTAACACATATACACTACATCATATCTTGATGAAGAAATCTCAATGCTTTATTTTTATTATTTAAAAAGTGTTTCTTTATGTTGAATATATATTCCTTAGTTACATCTATTGTAATATTCATATCTTTCAAAAATTTATGCATTAAGTGTTCAAACCACCCTTTTTTCTTCTCTGTATTTTATTTTTTTAAAAGTTTCACCTAATACAGTTTTCCATTTCACCACTGTTCTGTGGAATTGACTTTTTGAGGATGTTTTCCAAATCTCTACAATCTTAACCTGTTTTTTTCTATATTAACCATTATCTTTCCATTTATCATAATGATAAAATTATGTTCTGTAACCTTCTACCTCAAAATTTTCATATATATAAAATTACAAATGAACAATCACTGTAAAAAAAAAAAATAATTATTTTTTCTCATAAGTTCTAACCATAGATGTTGATTTTTTGAGAATAATTTAATTCAATAAAGGAACCTGTTCTCAGTTCTTTATTTTTACAAATATTATTTTCTCAGTTTGTTCAAATCTAGGGTTAACCATTATCTTCCCAAATTTTTTTTAAAATATAAAAAAACTCTAATAAAAATTTATCTCAAGTGGCTCCCGTATCTTTGTATAGGTATTAAATTTTTGTTTTTGAAAAAATTCTTATTCTGTTATTTTTTATTTTTTTTCTTTAGATATCCAACTTCAGGTTCATTAATTCTTTCAAGATAATTGATTTAAAAAAAAATGATTTAATTTAAACTTTTTTGATGTTTCTTTATGATACACACACTTTGGATTTTCCTAAATTTTTTCACTTGCTTAATTTAGAAATTAATAAAAAATTTTAAAATGTCCATATTTTGAATATAATAATCATTTCTAAGATATATATATTTATAGTTTAAAAATAGATAATCTCCAGTTGGCATAACAATCAGGCATGGTTAAATTTTTTTATTGCCAATTTTGATCTTCCTTCTTAAGATAGATAAAATCTATCATTTTGTGCCCAGGGCAAAAGAAAGAAAAATATTTTCTGGTTATTCTCTTGTTTTTAAAATTCTATATAATAATCTAATATGCCAAAAATCTTTTTACTGCCATATTTTAACGCTTTTCTTTCAAAAAATATAATCAAGTGAAACCGCCTTTTCAAGTAATTCACTCAATTATATTCAATACAATAATAATAAAAAAAATACCTTGATATTTACATCATTTGAACTGTTGTCCTCATCTTCATGGCTATATTCATGACATTTCAGCCACAGGTGATATTTCTTGGAATTTTGAAACGAACCCTTTATTTAGTCCACAGAGGTACAATGCTCTAATTCCATGTTCTGTGCTTTTGGATATCTCAATTTCAGTTAATTTCCCTTGATAACTTTTTTTGAAATTTTGTTCTCCTGATGTTGATGTGGAAACAGGGATTGAACACAAAATTTAAAAGGCTTTAACATAGTTTTAAAAAAAATGTCATGAATATTGGAAAATCTGATGACCTCAAACAGCCTGAATATTCAAATAGTGTAAACAGTTAAAATACCTCATCTCAGAAATATAAATGAATAACTTGATGCTATACTAGGCATGGTTCTCTAGGCTTCGGATCTTAATGTATGTTTTGTCTTGATAAATTACGATGGGATCTGATAGTTACATATTTTATCATAAAAATGGGATCTTACCGTGGGTTTGTTGAGGACAGAAAATCAAGACATTTGTTTTTTTTAAATAATATGGATTTTCCAATACATTTATGTATTTCTCTAAAATTTTAAATATATTAAATAAATAACATATTTATTTATATATAAATATTTAAATCTTTATTTTTGCAGAGTTTGAATTTGTCCTAAGTTCTTTCTGTTCACTTTTTTTCATGAAAAAAGTTCAATGTTTCAAATTTTAATGAATCCATCTCCTCAGCCCTGTTAAAAAATGCAAAATTATTCTCTACTTTACATTCCACGATTGTTTTTAAGGCTCCTTTACTGCAAAAATAATTTAATTCAGTTATGTTTATTTTATCTGTTGCCATAGCAGGATATATAACAAACTGCAAAATTATAACATGCTATCATTCATTCATCTGATATATATATATATATATATAAAAATTTTAAATGCAATATTCAAAAAATCACATCTAGATATATTAATACTAAATATCAGGACAGAGCTTTTCTCTATATAAAAATGGCAACCAGTCTAGTCTAAACAAGGAAAACTGTATTTAAAAATAAAAAATAGGATGTATTCCATCAGACTATCTTGCTCTACCACTGCAATATGGCTTGCAGTACATGTGGTGTTTTGAAATATATTGGACCCATCGCACACATATATAATTTATATATATATATATATATATATATATATATATATATATATATATAAATGTGTGTGAATATATAGAAAATAGGAAACTGGTTAGGTAAATAATCCAAAGTTTTAGTATTTTATTATTATTTTTAAAATAGTGCTCGATACAAAAGTAGAGCATAAATATAATTATTTATTTAAAAATATGATTCCAAATCGCGACATAAGAAGTCCCATGTTTCAAAACAAGAGCCGAAAACTTCAATATAATTATTTAAATTAAATTGAAATTAAAGTAAATAAGCTCTGTTCCATCTTCAAGCGAAATTTTTTTTGGAATAACGTATTTCTGAAATTTACGTGTTTTAAAAATTGAAATCAAAATTTCCATGGTAACAGCTAGGGCGAATTGTTTAAATTGGGTAGGCGAGTGTTGGGTGTTAATAATAAGTATCAGTATAGAGTTACTTTCATAGATGTCAAGTCAGGGAAAAGGTGGGGGGTGTCTAAATTTGAAACGGAAGATGTATTAACCCTCGTCTAGTTTGCATGTCTATGGAGATTTATTTATTTTTTTTTTATTTTTTTTATGAAAGGGATTTGTGCATATAAAAAAAAAAAAAAAAAACTGTCGTTTTGTTTTTTTTTGACTTCATAAAGGGTTATCTTTTTTAGGGTATTTAAACTATTTATTTGGGCTATGGATTATGAAGGGTGTTATATTGTATGCATGTTTTTAGTTAATTATTCAAACCATGAATCTGATGATTGGGCTATGGATTA
Organism: Acanthosepion pharaonis; assembly: GCA_903632075.3. Lineage (NCBI taxonomy): Eukaryota > Metazoa > Mollusca > Cephalopoda > Sepiida > Sepiidae > Acanthosepion > Acanthosepion pharaonis. Next base: position 70,229 of record CAHIKZ030001750.1, on the reverse strand, counting down.
AACAAGTTATTATATTATATGTATTTTTTTTTTTTAGCTAATAATTCAAACCAAAAAAATCTGATGATGCCTACAAAAAAAACCGTTAACTCGTGTCTATTGTTTAATAGATTATTATTATTTAGAAGCTTAATAATGTGCAATTTTTCATGGAGGCACAAAGGGCATGGGTCATCCCAAGTTTTACATGTTCTAGCCTTGTTTATAATTTTCCATTTAACTTTTAGGTGTCCTATTTGTTTCCTTCAAATGCCAAAAATATTTAGATAGGGAAGTCTGATTTCTTTTTTTTTATATTATTGAAAGAACACTTATGCTGCCTCCATCTATCTTTAAAATCATTCTTCGTGGACCCAATGTATATCATATTAGTGCTAGGGCTCTCAGTGGATGATATAGTACATTGGTATACCACAGATTTAATGCAACATTTATTTTCTAATGGGCAGTCTTCTAGGGTTTCTACAGTTACATAATTTTTTTGTTTTTATTGTCTGATTTAAGTGCAGGGTTTTTATTAATACTGTTTAGGCATGGGGTTTGTTCAAGATCTTATTATTGTGTTTTTTTTTTTATACGTTCAAGATTTTCAGAGCAGCTGTAACTCAATTTTAGGGTGTTCTTATTGAATATATTACTAAACTTACTATTGGTGGGGAAGTGTTTATCAATTAGAATTTAAGAATTTTTGTCCTAGTTTAATATTAACCATTTGGTTGAACGGAGGGTATACCAAATGATTTTTTTTTTTCCTGTTTTTTTTTCCTATGGCCAGTGCAATTTCTCTCTATAGTTAATGTTAGCATTTTTATAACCACTATTTTTTAGGGCAGTGTTATAGAAGCCATTGTGTTGTTGGAATATTTCCTTGTTAGCGGAGTTAATGCTAATTCTATTTTCTATTGATGAGGGGTATATGTTTAATTATGGATGGAGGAATGGTTTGACTTCAGGTGTATATATAAAGGGTTAGCATTTGGTTTTCTATAAGGTTGGTATGTGTTGCCTAAGTCTAGAATCTATTACGTCGAGGAAGTTTACCCTTTTCAAATTAGAAGAGACAATTATCTTTAAGTTTAGTTTTTTAAATTCACTAAATATAATTTTTCTGATTTTTTCAATCTTAAAACTAATAGAACTCCTCACCACCATGAGCCCGTCATCTCTATACAGTCCGATGTCCTTAATATCAATTTCGCGGTGTGCTGTTAAATTGTACAGTATCAGAAGACCAACAAGGTCAGAAGACTCTGCAGAATCTAATGATCCCATAGTGATGTCAAACAGGTCGTTATTGTTTTTTTATCCATTGGTCCCCATTATGAATGAGGACCGATTTTTTGTGCTGAGGATTATATCTGTTTTTTCCTTTGTCAGGTTAGAATACACAAAGCAAAGTCCAGGGCAGTTAAAAAATCCTTCGAAATTGATGGGTAGTAATCCACATATATCGAACTGTATTAGGGTGCAATTCGGTTTATCATCAATATAGTTAAACCAATTGATGACATCTTTAGTATTGATCCATAATTTTAATTCCATTGTTTTTTTTTATTTGGCAGGTAATTTTTTCCATATCCTTTTTTGATTCATTCCTGTCTTGAATATTTCATCAATATTCTTAATTATTCTGGTTGAACATATTATTTTCTAAATTTTTAAAATAAAAAGCTTGCAATCGTAACATCAATATAAATTAATATCATAAAAATTAACTATGAAAAAAATAATAAATTAAAAAATCAGCACATATCAATAAATAAACTTGCTGAAAATTTTGTTACAAATATATATTAAGGGACCATAATTGACTTTTTTAAAAACCATAATATTTTGAATAATTAATTTTTAACCACCCTTTTGGCATTTGGAATCATATTTTTTTAAAAATTATATATATATATATATATATATATATATATATATATATAATTTTAAGATGTTTCTATTTTTAAACTTTCTTTTTTTTTAAATATTTTAGACAGAATTATATGGTCAATTTTATTGGAAATCAACATTCTATAACTTAATAGACTCTCCCATTGTTTTAATATGTACAAGATAAAATCATTTTTTTTTTTAAATTTTTGATTTTCATATATATTTTAATAAAATTTAAATATCAATAATTTTATAACTATAAATATTATTCTGAGAAAAATATGAATTATATCAAACACCTAACGTTTTGTATATCGAACCTATTTTAGGACCGACCTAGTACAAATACAAGCCTCCACTGTAAAATAATATCATAACAATATAAATATATAAATTTTTGTACATGTATAAATAAACATGGAAAAGAAATTTTGGACTGACAGTCAAATTTAAAACATTTTAAAAATATAAAAATAATCATATTTGATTTTAAAAAATATATTATATTTATTTTTCTGTATTTTATATATATATATAAAATATTAATATATTTATATTATCACAAAATCATGATAAATTATTAAAAAAATATATAAAGAAAACCATAAAATTTTATATATAAGTCATATATTAAATAAATAATATATAATGATTAAATTTTTTGTTCAAAAAATCCAGGATTAAGAGTTAAAATAATTGATAAAAATAAATTAAATTAATTCGATATATCTGAATCCAACATTTAAAAAATTAAGATTCAATTTATATGTTTTTTTTTATTATTATATTTAAAACATGTATTTGAATATTTGTAAAATTAAAATTTTTATTGATGTTTTTTTTTGGAATTTTAAATTCACTGATGATTTAATTTAATTTCATATTTTTAACTTTGAAATTTCAAAAAAAAATGTGAATTTTTCAACTTCAATTCATATGTTACTTTAAATAAATTCTTTATCTTTTTTGTTTTAAAATACATTTTCCTGTTTTCTATATAAAAGCTGGTCTTTTAATTTTGATTATATAAAATGTCCGGATTATTAAATTGTTTATTATTAAACTATTATGCATTTTAAAAATTTTTATTTTGTTATATTTTGCTTAAATAAATTTAAAATAAATATAAATCAATATATTTAAAGTATTAACAAATATTTATATTTATTCATGAGAGAAAAAATTCTCATAAATTTTAAATCCCAATTTGGTCATCTTATATATAAAAATACCATTTATGCCCTTTTTCTACAAATTTTCTTAATATATATAACTATTATTTTTTGTTTTTTCTGTTTTTTAAATTCTTTGAACCTTTTTTATTTTATTCATTTTTTTTAAAAATTCATATTTGTTTGAAATAAATAATTTTTAAATTTTAAAAGTTTTTTTTTGATATAAATAATTTTTTTTCCAATTTTTTCCTTTATGTTTTATTTTTTTTTATTTAAAGTTTTTTCATTTCACCAATTGATATTGTATTTATTTTTTTTTCTGTAAAAAAAATAGTTTTTGCTCAGTGTTGTTGGTTCATTTACGGATCCTCAATATCCTTCTTTAGGAATCATTTTTAATTGCAAATTTTCTTCATCTTTTTTAGTTATTTAAAATTTCAAGGTTTATGATATATATATATATTGAAAATTGGTTCATTTAATCTTCAAATTAAAAATTTTATAAAATTTAATATGTAAAATTCTTCATCTTTCAAAGATTATTTTATTTTGTGCTTTATTAAATATTTATATAAAAAAATGATTTGTTTATATTTTTAATCTTCAGGATCCTTTCTTTAATCTTTATTTTAATATGTCTCTTCTTCATCTTTCAAATTTATCCATTTTATTCACTGCTTTTATAAAAATTTGATATTATAATTTCCATCAATTTTAGAAATTTTTTTTTTTTTCATTCTTTTATTTTTTAAAAGAATGTTTTTTTAATGTTTTTTTTTTTCTTTTTATGCCCATTTTTTTCTTTAAATTTTTGAATTTCATATCAATTTTTTTTTTATTTTTTATTTTTATGAAATTTTTAATTTTTTTCAAATTCATATTTTATAATTTAAATATTTATAATTTTTTAATTAAATAAATAAACTTTTAAAAAATTGAAGACTATCAATTGGCAATTTATAGATCTTCTTTTCATCATTTAAAAAAATTTTAATCCTTAAACTTTTTGATTAAATTTTTTTTCATTATTCTGAAAATTTTTTTCTACATGAAGATTTATTTGGAGTTCTCATTTGGAAACAAATTTTTATTTTCTTATTGAAAAATTTAAAATCCTAAAAATTTGAGGAATGTTCAGACATTTATCAAAATTAGAAAATTTATTTTTTATTTTTTGCAATTTACACTGTGATCAGGGTCTCCTGTTTTATTTCTTGCTCCTTTTAAAAGATTCAGTTATCGTTTTTTAAAATTTCAAAAAAAAAAAAAATAGAATGTATAATTTATATATGAGATTAAACTTTGGGATTCAAATTCTCAAATCCATGGTTATTCTTCAATGTAGAATGAAATTAGTGATTTCCTATTCTACAAATGATTGGCAATCATTTTAAACAACATGAGAATTTATTCGATTTTTCATCTGAAAGAGATCAATTTTAAAACCATATTATTTTCTATTTTATTTCTATCATATTTTGATGAAAAAATATAAAAATATTTTATCCTTCATATTTTCATTTTTGCAATAGTTCATTTTAATTGTTCTTTCCAATTCCTATGAAATTATTTTGTATTTTTTTTCAATTTCTAAAGTTCTTAAATCAGTTTTCTTATAAATATATATATATATATATATATATATATATATAAATATATATATATTAAAACACCATCAAAAATAACAAAATTATATCTACTAAAATATAAAAGATATTAACCAACAATACTGAAGTTATAGGCAAAAATAATTGCAAAAACGCCTACAAATTGTCAGAGCAATTAGTATTAAAACTAAAAACTCAACCATAAACAAAATAGCATTCTCATGGTTAAAATGTCTTTTGTTTTGAAAGTTTTAATGAATTAGAACCAATTACTAATTTATTTGAACTGCACCAATAATAAACCTGTCTGGAACAACAATTTTCACACCCAATTTCATAAAAGCAGATAATTTAATAAAAGAAAAAAAAAAAAAACAACAATTTTAAAAATAATTTTAAAAGTTTATCTAATTGAAAAACATCATTCCTCTTCCAAGAAAAAAAACCCTTTACTGAAAGATATTTTGATAGTTTGAAATGGAAACAATAAATTCGTAAGAAGATATCGAAAAAAAATTTTTGTGTTATTTAACAACATATGTCTAAACTATATATTTATTTATTTATTTATTTAAAAAAAAAAAATGGAATTTTTTTCAAAATTTAAAAAACTTTATCAGATATTTAGTCTCAAATAAAACCAACAATACTGAAAAAAGAAAAAAAAAAAAAAAGAAATGACTAATTAATTCATAAAGAATGCTCAAAGCCCAAATTTTGGCTAAATTCTAGTAAAAACAAAAACCAGTTTTAAATCGTAAATCAAGTTTCATGCTCAACTTAAATATTCAAAATACATGAATGGGCTTTTCAAATTTTTAAAAAATTTGTCCACAAAATTGCTTTTATTAAATTCATAATTGTGTTTTATAAATTATATATGTTTAAATATATATAAATATAATATAGAGACAAAGATTTAAAAATAAAAAGATAAAGGCACTTTTTAAGGACAATAAAATAAATATGATCTGTGTAAAAGTAATCTTGAATAGTTATACATCACATATAAAAATTTTATATCAAAAAAAAAAAAAAAAAAAAAAAAAAAGCCTATATGAGCATTAGCAAAATATGGTGCATAACAACAATTTAAACACACTGACCACAATTTCAGCTTAAATGCCAGTTTCATCATAAAGAAAAAATAGATTACTAAGAAGGATTATTGAAAGTTATAATCTTTTATTCCTGGCAAAAACCTAAGACCACAAACATACATAACATCACCAATCATTGTAAAAGCAATAATAGGACAATACGAGCTGAATACAAAAATTCCACAAAACTAAGACTACTGATTCAGGTGCAGAACTATTTTATTACTACTAATAATTAAATATATATATATATATATATATATATATATATATATATTATTTTTTTGAAAATTATAACATAAATTGTTATAAATTCACTACAAAAATTCTTTTTTAAAACATTTAAACAAAACCATCAAGTGATTTTGTTGAATGTATAATCTATATAGAATCTACATTCAATTTTCAAAACATTTCTAAAGTTGTTAAACAAAATGGCTATTTTTGTAGTGATTTTATAACCTTTTATGCTATAATTTTGAATAAAAAAAATTTGCTCTACTCTGTTATTGAATCACTCTTTTTTCTGTAGTATTTGTTGGTTATTGAATTTATTTCATATATTCAAAAATGTTTTGGAGATATATATATATATATATATATATATATATATCCGATGAAACGAAAGTTGAGCTAAATTCAAAGGATAAGCGATCTAAAATCCGAAGAAGAAGCTTTGAAAGCTCTTTGAATTTAGCAGTAAGTACTGTCAAGCATCCGTTCAGTGTAATGTTCTGAGGATGCTTTTCTTTTCATGGAACTGGTTTCTTAAAACCTATTGGAAAGACCCTCAAGAGAGAGAAGTATAAGAGAATTTTAGATTCTTGTCTGGTCCCTTCTGCTGAAAGGGTGCAATCGACCCCACCAAGCTCATTTTCATGCAGGATAATGTTCCATGTCTCAAATCAAAATTGATGAAGGAATACTTTGATGAGAAGCAGGTGAGTTTTATGACATGGCCGCCCTAATCTCCTGACCTCAACCCCATAGAAAACTTATGGAGCATTATCAACAGGCTTTCTCGAGAAACAGTAGCAAACAATAATGTGATTTTCCAATCACCTGTTCAAAATTCAATGGAGAAAAAATTTTGCCAGAACCTAATCATTTTATGCCAAAATGGTTTGAAAATATTATTCAAAATAAAATAATGTCATAGATTATTAAATTTTTTGTCATATATTACCTATTATAAATAAATTATAACCTGACCATTATTTATTTAAAGCTGTTATTTATGTTTCTATTGATTACTAGCCTGAAAAATTGAAACTTTTTTTTATGTTTTTCCTAATCTCATTTATATTATCAAATATATATTATAGGTCACTGGTGGGTGAAATAAATTTTTTTAATTTGGTAGGAAAAAATTTACTTTTCTCAATTAATAATTTAAATGTTTTATTAAAAAATTCTTGAAATATTATTAAAAAAATCATTAACTTAATTTGTTTAAAAATTATTTTATAAGTAAATTTATTTCCTTTATTTGTTTTTTAAATTTGTATTTTATACTTGGCTGTCAAAAACATCATGACAAAAAAAAAAAGTTTAAAAAATAACATTTTTAATCTAATTTCTTTTTTTAAAATACCATTATTTTAACCAAAAATCTAAATATATAAAATTTCATTTAAAAAAAGTTTCATTGTTAAAATTAATTTTTCTTTCAGGGTCAATCTTTTCCTAAATTATCTCTCTCTATCTATATATATATTATTTATTTTTTTTATTTTTATTAATTGTTTATTAATATTTATTTGACTTATTTTAAATCCCAATTTATTTAACCAACAATTATCTTGAATATTTAAATTGCAAACAAGCATTAAATTAATTTCTTTAAGAGTTTTTTGTAAAATTTTAAAATTACTATCAAACGTTAAAATCTTATTTTTATCTCGATTGCCCTAAAATTCATTACCATCCTTTCAACTCCAAAAAAAAGTCCATCTCTTTTCCTTATTTTAAAATTTTTTAGTTTTTTTTTTTTTTTTCATTTTTTTTTTTTTCCATCTGCCATTTCTGTTGAGTTGACCAATTAAATAGGTCAATGTCATGATCCTTTTATCAACCTCTCTTTCCTCATAGTAAGTATTATAATAAAAAAAAAAATAAAAAAATAAATTTGTAAACTCTATTCCTTCAAGAACTCTAAATAAAACATGTCTCTCACTAATTTTTTATTCTTCTATGTCAACTCTTATAAATTTTAATACTAGCCTTCTCAAAAATTGTAAATTTTAAATTCTGTTTTTGTTGAAAAACAAATTTGAAAGTGATGTCTGAAGATTCAGGGAAAAATAAAAGTCTCTGGTGAAATAAATTATTAAAATGGAACCTTTAAATTGGTCTGTTTTTTTTTTAATTTTTAATATATATATATATATATATATATATATATATATATAATATAAATATAAGAAAATGGATAAATAATATAAATTAAAAAGAAACTTATTATAAAAATACATATATATAATATAAGACTTAAAGAAAAATGAACATGTTCAATAATTTATTATTTAATTTTTTTAAAAAAACACATTATCTAAGTTTTTGATTGGTTTATCAACATTTTCATTTATCTAATTTTCAAAATTCAATTTTTAGATTTAAAAATTTCTTTTATAATATTTCTGTTTATTTACAAGATATTTATTGTATGGGTAGATTATTATTATTTAAAAAATTTTAAATGAATTGTAAAAACTTTTTTTTTTTCATTTGAACTTTCAATAATTATTTTGTTTATATTAATAAAATTCCCATTTTATTGGTGTTGACAAGAAAAAATCATTCAAAACAAAATTAAAAAAAAATTATCTATAAAAAATTCACAGGATTATATCATTTAAACTTTTATCCATGGGTCATTTAATTCTTGGGGACTTTTTATAAAGATTTGATTCAATCAATATCTATTTACAAACACAGGTGAAAAAAACTAAAGAGTTGAGTTAAATAAATTTTAAAAACTTTAAAAAAATATCCAGAAAAAAAATGATAAATGTTTTGAAAGAACAATCTGTTTTAGGTGGTTTTAAATAAATGTCTTCCATTGAAATTCCAGCATATATACCTTCAATTGGACCATAAAAATTCGTTATAAATATTTTTCAATGACAATAAAAAAAGGACAATATTTTAATCATTCAAATAGTTTCATATATAAATAATTTAATGTTTAATGACATAAAGAATGAATTTGTGTGAATTTTTTTTTGTGTTCAATTAATTCATTTAAAAATTTTTTTAGTATAGGAAATAAATTTATGCATTATATATTTTTTAAATTATTTTTATTTAAATTATTTTTATTTTTTTTTTTTTTCAACAATTTTTTACTCTTTTTAATATTAATTTTTAAATCAGTTTTTCAAAATGGATTTGTTTTTTTTAACTTTGTTCATTTATATATATATATAAATATATATATTTCCATATTGAATTATATTAATTGCAGAAAAACTCTGTATCATTATTTCAAAAAGATTTTTTTTTGAGATATATATATTTATATATAAATATAAATATTTTTTAATCTTTATTTTTCTCATTAGAATCTTAACAAAGCGAAAATCATTATTTTAAATAAATAATTTTATTTATGGATAATTTTTGTATTTTAACACTATTTTTTGAAAATAATGAATTAATTCTTTCAAGAACTTTGGATTATTTACCTAACAAGTTCAAATTTTTTTCAATATTTTTTACACATATATATATTATATGTTTGTTTGTGTTTATATGTGTGGTTTAGGCAATATTTTTTATTCAATTATGTTTCATTGAATTATATAGACAAATCATTTTTTAATAATTTTTTCTCTAATTAAAACTTGATGTGAAATTGAAATTCAATAATATTTTTTTTTTTTCTTATTTTCAAACAAATATTTTTTTTCTCTCTTCAGGATCATCTGAATTTAAAAATCTTATAATTTAATTGTTAGATTTTTGTTTTGGTAATTTTGTAAATATATTCATGAACTTGCTTTTAACAATTTTTTTAAAATATGAAGTAAACCTTTTCAATTTCTTCTGAAAAATATCAGTTTCTATGAATAATTTTTATGTAAAAAGTAATATTATATTGTCAAGTATTTTGCAAAATTTTACGTTGTATATTATTCAATGAAATATAAAATATATATATATATATAACCATAATTTTCCAATCAAGATGAGTATAATGAAGTAAATTCCCCTGTCTTTAACATTTAATTTAAAAATTTTGAAATTTCTTTAGTTGGTAAATAAATATTATTTATTATATTGAAAAAACAAAAAATGAAAAAAAAATTAAATCATTTTATTTATTGTGTTCCAACATTTCAAATGTATCCTATTTACGATGGTAAATTCATTATATTTTTTATTAATAATATTTAATTTATATTCATATTCCTTTTTTTAAAAAAATTAAAAAACATTTCAAATATTTTTATATATTTATATGATATATATTTTATTTTATATATTTTTATATATTTAAATAAAAATGAATTGATGTAGTTGAAAATAAAATTCCAATAACCAAAAGACTATTTTTAAAAATGAAATTCTTCAAAAATTCGATTTTTTAATTCAATTTTGGATGAAAATGTTTAAAAATTTTTTTTTTATAATATAGATTCAAAATTTTTCAAAATGACATCACCATTTTTGTTTTTTTTTTTACATTTTTTTATCAAAAACAATGTATCAATTGAAAAAAACACAAAAAAATTTTTTCCATTGAAATGGCTAAAAAAAGGAAATTTTTTAATTTCAAAATTTTTAAAAAATAAATTTTAACATAATTGAAAATTTCCAAAATCATTTTAATTCTTATTTATCCAGAATTTTATTTTGAATATAGAAAATTTTTAATTATATAAGAAAAATAACCTTAAATATTTGAGAAATGCATAACTATATTTATTTTAATAAACCTTCCATTTAAATTCAATTTAGTTGATAATTACAATATGCATATAATTTTTTGTGAATGATATTTTTTATTTATTTTATTTTGAATATATATATATATATATATATATATATATATATATTAAATATTTTTAGCATATTTATATATTCAACACAAATATTATAAATAAATCATTCATAAATTCTATATATATATGTGTTGTATATATATATATATATTTATTTATGATATATATATATATATAATTTTTTATAAATATATACACATATATATATATTTATATTTCCTATGCCATACACATATATATATATACACAACACATATATATATAATATATATAACATATATGATATATATATCATATATGTATATTTATTATATGTGTTTGTATTTGTGTTTTTATATATATATAAAACATTAATAAATATATATATATTTATATATATAATTATATACACAAATATATATTATATATATTTATATATATATATATAATATATATAAAATACATATATTTTATATATATACATATATATATATATATATATAACACACAAAAACATATATATATATACACAATGTATATATATATATACAACACACACACATATATATATATATAATATAAAGATAAAATAATTTATTTACATATATAAATATATATATATATGGACACATACATATATATATAATAGACATGATCATTTATATATATATACACACACACATATATATTTACACACACAATTTATATATATATATACATATTTATTATTATATATATATACATATATACACACATTATATTTACATTTATATATATATACACATATATATATTTATACACACATATATATATAAATATATAAAACATATATATATATACAAATATATATATACACACACACATATATATATATATATATACATACACACATTAAATACACACACATTCTACACATACACACATTATATACATATACACATATATATATAAATATATATTTTCATTTTTATTTATGTCTGTTCCTTCATGCAAATTTCTGCTTTGACCTGTGTTAGATGTTTCCATATATAGATAAAGCTTATTGTTTTTTATTCAGTTTATACTGTTACTTACTTACCAATATTATTTCTTATGTTTGTTTATTGATCTCCTCTGATTTGCTTCTATTCTAGTTTGTCTTTATCTATCAACTTGAATGTACTTCAGCTTGCATGATCGTACATCTCCAAACAGTTTGGAATTCCATCACTGTTTTCATATGATACGAGCAGAGACCGCTAGAGTTGCCTAATCATATCAACATATTTCGTTTCACATTTTATCTTCTATACACTCCCATTGTAAAACCTATTTTTCTTTGCAAGATACATTCAGAAAATCTCGACTATTTCTATTGAATTACCCAATTTGTATTAGCCATTTTTCATTTTTAATTATTTTTTTTTTCTCTTCTCTCCTATCGGAGTTTTTCATTTCTAAATCCGTCATTTCTAGAAATAGTATTTCTCTTTGAAAACAAGTAAGTGCATTTTATTTTGGTACCAAGTAATGGATGCTATCCAAGCGTCGTAGTCATTTAAATATTTTTTTTTTTAAATCTGAACACAAACAAAATCTATATTCATTGCATTTTTTCTTCCAAGAAACAATCTTGTTTTTTTTTTTATTAATTTTTATGATTTTTGACCAATCAAAATTTTCGTGAAAATGTTTGAATTTTTTTTCTCAAAATTTATCAAACTAATTTGAAAGAAATTCTTCAAAGTGATATAAAGTCTTAGCATGATTACAGGACAAATTAATTCCAATCTATACCAATGCTGGTTTGTATCATTTGCCTTAAAGTGTTATTTTTGATTAATCATTTTTGCCCAATAAAATCAGGTTAGCCAATTTTCCATTTTTTCTTTTCTAAATATTAATTTCCACAAACTTTTAAGTCATATATGTCGATAAAGTCTAAAGGATGTTGTAACTAAAACCACAATTGATAAAATAAATAAGAAATAAAATAAACAGGAAAATATGTGGTGGAAGTGGATTATCTCTGTTAGACATATATATAAATATGTAAATGTCATGTGGTTTGTGAAAAAATTAATGGACATACAAAAATCTCATTTTCTCTGTTCCTTCAATTAGATTTGCTGATTCATATAATTAATTTTGTTTTGAAAAAAAAAAGTTTTACAACCTTGTGCAAATTAATTGAAACAACTGCTTTAGTTTCCTTTCTTTCACCATACAGTCAGTTTAAGACCTGCTGGAGTGACAGGATGTAATCAATTTCTATTTTTTCTGCAGATGAGATTATCTGCAGTGGTATGCAGTAATATGAATCTATTTTCGGGATCTATGAAGAAATTTGTTTATCCTTGAAAAATATTGTATCATCCGTGATTTCATCAGATTTTAATCACACCCAGATACTATTGTCTCAATTGTCGATTATTTATCCTACAGCCATTGTCTATGATAGACATTACTCCAAGAAAGCATGCAAAAATTGTAATGCTGTATGGACACAATGGCAAGCCTTACCAGTGAGCAAATCAAGGTACTATCAACTGGCTCAGATTTAAATCCAATCAAGAATCTGTGGTCAATCTGCAAGGAATGACTTTGTGGAATGGGCATACGAAGTACTAACATGCACACTGGGTCATGTTTTATTGGAAAATACGGAAAAAAGTAAATAAAAATGGAATTATTCATTTTGCTTCAATTAATTTGCACAAGGGTGTACATATAATGTTTAATACTCATGAAGATATCATTCAATGACAGTGGTTCTTGAATGATGACGACTTGGAAGAAGAAACTTGCTCATGGATAAAACAAAAAAAATGTCTAGCTAAGAATCATCAATAAGGCCGTTATATCTATACTATAGAATGATCTGTAAACACTCCTGATTTAAATCCAATTGAGAATCTGTGGTCAATCTGCAAAGTTTTAATTCATGGAATGGACATAATGAATTACCAATAAATGCACCATTGGTCATTTTAATTTTCAAATGAAAAAAGTAAATAATCTAACTAAATAATTCATTTTTTATTTCAATTAATTTGAATCTATTTTATAAAAATTTTACAAAAAATCACTGATTCCAGAAATTTTCATCAGAATATATTGTTTTATTTTAACAAAAAAAACAAAACTCTCATTTTGAAAATAAATATTGCAATGAAATAAGAAAAAATTGTATATTTTCAAAGCAAAACAAAAAAGATAAAAATTATTTTTTGAAAAAATATTTGAAGAATTTATAATCTGACAGATGAAGAATACATTTGAATAAAATATAAATATTTTCCCAGAGGATACAGCAAGAGAAAATGGAAACGAAAAATGAAATCTATACTTAACGTCAGGAAGAGAAAAACTTTAAATTTTCTAGGGCAATGAAGGAAAGAGACATGGAAAATTTGAAAAAAGCAGATTTGGAAAAAAAAAAAGAAAAAACAATGCATAACCTATCTAGCAACCTTCAGTAAATGGATAGCAAAGCAGGGGTTTAAGAGAGATAACAAAATAAACACAATTTATTAAGAGCTAAAAAGGACAGGAATTGTAGAGAGTCATGATTGTTTACATCCTAACCAAATTATTATTATCATAGAAGAGAAAAAAAATCAAGACACCACAATCTACATGTAGGTCCTCAAATTATATATATTCAGTTTTATGGATATTAGTTTGTAATCTTAATTTTCAATGCTTTTTAAATCAGACAAACTGGTTTATTTTTAAAAAAACAATTTTTATTTATTATTTATTTTTTTATTTGTTGTTTTATAGGTGGTAAATTTTCTTCTGCATTTAAAATTGGGATGATAATCACATACATAGACACATGCACATAAAACAAACCAAAAAGCTAGGCAAAATATTAACAAACATGCATTCAATTACATACATAAAAGTGAACTTGTCATTTGGTTTCAATTTCAAGACTGTAGTGTTTGCATTTGCAATGTTAATTACAAAAAAATATCCTATACAACTAAATATGTTAGCTCTATCAAAGATATTGAAGAATTTCCATAAGTATCATTACAATATATATATATATATATATATATATATATAAATGGAAAATCTTGGTAATCTGTATTGATAATCCCAAGGAGGATGAAATTTCTAGAGCAAGATATGTTAAGTCAGGGGCTTAAAATTTTGATTTAAAGAAAAAAATTGACAAGTCTGAAGATTAAGAAAAATAAAATCTCTGATGAAATAAATTATAACAATGGAACCTTAAAATTGTCTCTGTTTTTTTTTAAATTAATATATATATTTTATATTTGTGTGTGTGTGTGTGGTGTGTGTGTGTGTGTGTGTGTTCTTTTCAAATGGCTATCATTTCTTTTCTTGAACTTCTTGTTTGTGGAACTCTCTTACCTTCCAGTCATGTTTGATCTTCAGAAATTTAAATACAATGTTAATCATTATCTTCTCTCTTCTTAATTTCTGTTCTTTTCATTGTTCTCCCTCCTTAATAATTTTCTTTTTCTTATATTCTCTCAAAATTTTATCCCTTGATTATTAGTTTTTTATGCTTTATTGGGGTGAAATGATTAAAAAAAAAAAAAATTTATTTTCAGAATTCTGAAACTGAAGGACATCTGATGAAACATTATATAAATGTCCATGTAACTTTTTTAAAGAGGCACAGTAGCGTAATGGATAGTGGCTCAGATTGAAGAATCAGGGAACTAAATTTGAATTCAAGTTGAATCCATTACCAACAACTTTTTTGCAATACCCTTGGGAAAAGTATCCAATCTCTTCTCCCCAAGCTATGGATAAATTTCTGGAGAAACCGGTCCTATAGTGTTGGGTGACATCTGGTCTAGAGAAGGCCAACTCTATAATTCAAAAAATCTGATCCTCCAGATTTTAATTTTGTGTAAAGGCTATAACTGGCTTGTTATAGAAAACACAATTCCTTTTGCAACCCTATGTTCCTCAAAGGAATAGAATTTAAAGTCTAATATATATATATATATATATATATATATACATACTTTTGCTGTAGGTGGTGAAAATTGACCGGCATGTACCAGTAATAGAAGGCATTTCTTTGAATGAATATGCATATGGAACTCTCGTTTGACTTTTTGCTTTCCAGTCAACTTTGATCTTCAAAAATTTAAATGCAATGTCAGTTGTCTTTTTCATAAACATTCTTTTGTTATTCTTTTGTTTTAAAATTTTTTTCTTATATTCATTTTATAATCAAATAACCCTTTTTTTAAAATATCAGGTTTTGTTGCAATGCAAATTAAAAAGATTTAAAAAAAAAAAAAAAAATTCTTTCATGAAAATTAAGAACCAATATTGCTTTACTCTTTCTATCTGTTTTGATTTCCAAGAATTTTAGATAACTCATGACTAGAAGTTGGGATAATTTTCAATAGAATGAAAGATAAGATGGATGGACATAATTTAACTTGTATTTTCAAGGTTAGCTATGTGAAAAATAAAGAGATAAGTAGATAAAGGATACTTCATTAGATCAACCGAAATAGAAGAGAATCAATTAAACGAGATTCTGGTCAGGTGATTTCAAACTTATTGTCATGGTTGCATAAAAATGACAATACTTTTTGTGAATGAAATTCAAATCCAGCCAAATATTACTCATGTTCAACCTCACATGTGTCTTCAGAAAAGTATAAAACCACATCTCATTATACTCAATCTCATTTTCTTTAAGTTTTGTTTAATTACAAGTGATTAAATAAGTTGATCCTTATGTGTCTCCTATACTTGGAATATTGAGCCACATCTAAGCTACAATTAGTAAATCACTATACTCAATCATATCTTCACACTTTAACACTCTAAGCTCCATCTAGTAGAATGGCAAAAAATGTTCAGTATTCAGTGGGCATCCTCAGAACAGTAAGAATAAAATCTGTAAATTGAACTCATTAACTATTACACTGTAATGGTACTATTCATACTGTCCCTTATTCTGGAGACATTTAAATTCATTGATTTGAGCAGCCATTTTGATTTTGTGGTGGAATAGTATGAAATATTTAAATTAAAAATATTTTCCTTCTAAATATTTCTCAAATTTCATTATCACTGTTATATCTCGTATGAGATATAATAAAACAAAGTAAACCTCCAAATCCATGGTTTTTCAATAAATAAAATTTTATAATCGGATGTAGGTATATCAAAATACAGAGACAGAGTCGGGATATATTTAACCTCAATAGGTGTTAACAAAATTTAAGACCCTCTTTTTTTCGTCCATGCTAGGATTTTTTATTACATTGGGGAAAACCAAATCTTCCATTATTGTGAATGGGGAATTTTTATTATATCATCACAACAATTTTGTCTACCAGTATTGATATTGATTTCCTTCAACCTTTTATTCAAAGTGGGGTGGAAATATCAAATCTTGATTATGTCATTATTTTCTCTTTGAATTATCATACAATACCATTCGTTCAGAAGTTGCTGTTTGCCCAAAAAACTTCAGATAATGCCGTTTTTGTACAGTTCTTTGTTTATGATTCTATAGCAACAGTATACAATGTTCAAAAGAGGAGGGTCCTCTCTGAGATGTACAGATTTCATTCAAAGTCATTTTTATCCATTGATCTTAGAAAGCAGTTGTATACAGCTGACACTTTAGATATTTCTGAATAAGTGCGATGTCATATATGACATCCATATGAAAGTCTCAATATGAGGAGGCTATTTAAGAACATGACTCAAGTTTTCTAATTAATATTTTGGTTTTTATAGCTATTTATGGTGTTGGATGAAACTACCCCTAGTGCAGCCTGTTTGATGTTCAGTTTCCTCAACACCTATGCTAAGATTGTTATAACTAATCCATATTTTCTTCTTTTTTTTTTTAAATCGGTATTTCCCCATACAAGGTAGTAAACCCACTAAGACACAAGGGGTTAGAGGGTGTGGAAGAATTAGGAATAGAATCAGTAATAATGATTGGAAAAAGGAAAGAGTAATCAGGAGGACAATAAATAGCAATTGACATTGAAACTAAATTTTTGAAGATTAAAGTTGGCTGGAAAGCATGGAAGCGGAAGGGAGTTCCACAAATGAGAAGTGTGAGAAAAGAAACTGTTAGCATAGAACTTATGGCTACATTTAGCCAGTTCAAGTGTAAATAGATGAGATTTTGATGCCAGTCTAGTGCTGCACTTAAGTTCAAAAAATTTAAGTACTATAGTGAAGAGTTCATCTGAAGAATTACCATGAAAGTACTTATTAGAAAAGACACAGAGAGGCAACCTTACAGCTGTGGGAAAGTGACCAAAGCTGAGATCAGGACCAATAATAATGATGATTGTTCTTTGGATTTTATCATGGATTTTAAGTAAATATAGGGCCCTCAAATATATGTTCAAAATATTCTAAGCATGGATGAAAACCACTATATATATATATATATATATTTATAAATTTTTCAAATTTATGGACATTGATCCGACATTTAAAATACTTAACCAAAAAAATTAAAAATGCAATTATTAAATTAAAAAGCATATTTGCATATTCTATTTTTTGTTTTTCTATATATTTTTTTCATATTGTACGGATTTCTATATCTATATATTTATATTAAATATATATATGTCTTGAACAATAAAAAATGTTAAAAAATTAAAATTTCAGACACACTGGGTTGTATATTAATATTTTTTTGTTTTATTATTTCAATTAGGTTCTTCAATTAGTTTCGGCTAGCATGGTTATCATCATCAAGAGAAAAAAAAATCCCTGCTTGAACTGTGAAGGGAATGACTGTCTTTGAAGAAAGTGAGCTTTGTAGTTTTCCTTTGTTTTTTTATTGCTAATTTTGGTCAGTCCTTGTATGGGTTAAACGGGGGGGGGCGTTCAAGTTCTTTTAAATAGAGAGGCTGAGTGGATCATGAGTCTCAGAATTCCACAAAAGATTATTACCTGTAGAACAACATTTACGCCTAGAAAAACATGATTTCAATAGGCATGCAAAATTCAGTATTATTGAAAAAATAGAAATAGGCACAAAAGATAACCTTAGAAAAATACAAGGGGAATATGAAGAAAAATGGATTTTGCACCTCAGAACACTTTGTCAGACGGACTTAACCACAGATTAAAAAACACAGATAGAATTAATATTTAATCCCATAGATCAACCACCACCCACATTTCTCAACCACACTAGACAGAAATGCCTACAGAGGTGTTGAGGCCTCCCATATACACACTCACTCCCCCAAAACTGAAAGGTAACATACACTTAACACACACATCCCTTTTCCAGCCAATAAAGCTGTCAAAATGAATAAGGACGGAATTTTGAGTCTCATGAATCTCCCAGCTTCTATTTAAAATAAAAAAAGACTTGAAAGAGGCTGTTTTAAATTTAAAACTGACCATATAAAGAAAGAGAGACCAAAATTTTACAAAAAGAAATAAAAAAAATAATTCCTTATATATATATATATATATATATATATATATATATATATATATATATTATATATAATATATATATGTATATATGTATATATATATATATATATATATATATATATATATATATATATATATATTTATATATATGTATTTATGTAATATTTATTAGTATTTACTGCATATATATATATATATATATATATATATATGTATATATATATATATATATATTTGTATATATTATCTATATTATATATTTTATATATATATATGTATGATAAAATATAAATATATATGTATATATATATATTTACATAAATATATATATATATATGTATGTTTATATAAAATATGAAAAATTTGACACACACAATTTTTTTTTACATACATTTCAAATGTGTTGAAATGAATTTGTTCTAAATTTTTTCTGACTAAAAACTGATACAATCTAAAGTTCATTAGCAGCAAACACATTACACATTACATTTCTAATAGTTACATTAACTAAACTTTTACTGCCTCATAGTACATATATTTAGGTATTCAGTCAAACAATCAAATTTTTATAAAAAACTTCAAAAAAAAGGTATCCCATGAAGAAAAAGCGATACTAACTCAAAAGTTTACAACAGATTTTTTTTTATTTACAAAAACTTTTTTTTTTCATAAAAGTGTTCAAATTTTACTAGAATGTTCCAAATTAGGATGGGATTGTTTTTTTAGAACATTTCAGATTAATTTTATGATTACTTTTAGGAATGATTAAAAGAACTGTGTCATTCTTTTTTTTTGTCAACCATCCTTTAAACAATGAAAAAATTTTTTTTAAAAAACAAAATAATTGATGAAGATTTATTTGAAATATACAAATGGAATTTTGAAAACTAGGAAGATATCTCGTCAGTTCAATGTGCCATTGAGTTCATTTGGTATGATGATTTGTTACTGAAAGACATGTCATTCCATTGGTCGCAAGAAAAGCTCTGGTTGTCTCAAAAATTCATGGAAATAAAATACAAGATTAAATGGTGAGAAAAATTAAATGGCAATGAGCCCCATCTAAAATTTGAACAAATAAAGAACTTCAGGGAAGACTAAAGTAAGTGGAGTAAAAAAAATAGATATAATTAGTGCAGTCACTTCATCAATATGACATCTTTTTTGAGGACTCAAATTAAAAAAAAAAAAATACTTTTTAAGTGAAAAATACGTTCTTGATAGAATTGGATTTTGAAACAAGATTGTATCAAACCTGCAGAATTTTGGGAAAATGTAAAGTTGGTCAGATGAAATGAAAATTGAACTTTTGAAAGAAAAGCTGTGGCAAAGGTCTGAAGAAAGAAGGGTATTGAATATTTATGAAGAATACTATCCCAACAAAAAATTTGGAGGCAGATCAATCATGATCTGAGATTGCTTTAGGCCCAAAAATTTTAACATTGAAAAATAGAAGGGAGGATAAATGGAGCATATTATTTTATTATTTTTTGAGATAAATTTATGTCAGAGTGCACATTCTCTGGGCTTGAAACCAGGTTGGCCTTTTTTAAGTTAATGATCCTAAACATACAGACGTTCTAAAATGGCCAAGTCAATCTCCAGATCTCAATTAAAAAAATTTATGGAGAGAGCTGAAACTGAGAATTCAAAAGAACCTGCAAAAAAAAAACATGAACTAAAAAAGAATTTTGTTGGTGAAGAATGGAAAAATAATTTCAAGAAACATGTAAGAAATTCAAGGGACTATACTAAATGCCTAGATGCTGTTGTTACCAATAACAAAAACCCTACGAAATAAAAATTTTGATTTGATAAATTTATTGTAAACTTTTGTGTTATTAAATATTGGTTTTTTAATCATGGGATATTTTTTTGATTATTTTTTTTAAAAATCTGATTGATTGACTAAAGGCTTAAAATATGTATTATTAAAGTAAAAATTCCAAAAATTTATGTTAAAAATAATTAAAGAAATTTATTTTTTTAATGTGTTGTAAATTTTTGATAGCACTGTATATGAAAAATATACATTGGCAAACCCATGACAGCAATAAAATTGTAGTAGCTGTGTGGAGTGTAAAATGATAATAGGAGAAAAAAACACCTACCTTTTTTTGGGTCCCAATTTGAAAAAATTTCACGATATATACTTTAGATAAACCTGGCTCAAAAAAAAAAGAAAAATTATACTAATTTATGCCAATGATTCCATAAGAAATTTTGGGTTATTTCCTTTTTAAGCCCCGTGCTAAGGATCTATAATAATTTCCCAAACAGTTATTTTTTTCTAAATTCACATGCCTAATTTGAAAATAAAGAAATTTTTTATAAAATCTACTGTTTTTGGGTTATCAACAATAAAAATTTGAACTCATCCATGTCATTGTCAATTATGGTATATTGGTTTTGTTTGCATCAGTGTGAGCACAATAATCAAGACAAGTGAATGTCTAGTCTGCAGCAAATATAAAAAAACAAAATAAAAGTAATGGCTAAATAAAAATTGAAAAATGAATCTGAACTTTTTTTTGATTAACATTTTGAAAGGTAGATTTTATCAAAATTTCCTTTTGTTGTTTTATTAAAATTTGTAAATTTACACAAATTATAACTATTTGGAAAAATTTATTAGATATTTAGTGGTTCTTTAAAAGAATAAATTAATGGAAATCATTTCAACTTATTTCAGTGTTTTAAAGCAGATTTTTCATAAAGAAATTTTAACCATCCTCAAAAATACTTCATCTTGCAATTCCCAATTGCACCTCTAATTATTACGTATTTTTATAATGAAATTTTGATGTATAAAAAATGGAAGTCAAATTTGACATAATCAACCAGAAAAAAAGTACTTTTTAAATCCGAAAATCTGATTGCAATGACTGAATTCCAAAATAATTAGTCTGAAATTATAGGAAACTTTTTGATTGTGCATCAAATAAAAATCTCTATCTATAAAAGGCAGGATGTGTGTGTGTGTGTGTGTGTTGTGTGTGTGTGTGTGTGTGAATGCACGGCCGCAATTTTCGACGGATTTGCACCAAAATTTTACATGCACATGCTCCAAGTTAGCAGGAAGGCCAAGACCGACTTTGCATTTCCCAACTCCCATCGATAGTGGAAATAATCGATTTTTTTTCATGCTTCTACGGCAGTTTTCATGTAGTTTGCAGCCATTTTCTACTGGCCAGAGTGAGAGCCTATAGCTGGCTGCCACAAATAGGCAGGAAGATTCTATTGGCCAGCATGAGAGCCAACAGCTGACTGACACAATGTTAACTAGCATGCAGCATGCAAAAAAATCGATAGCTGCATTCGTCACAAGTGGGAAAAATTTAAATCTGCATGGCACTTTACTCCAATTGGCTCATTCGCTTGCTGAAACTCAATGTTGTTTCTGATTCCACAGAACTGGGTTGGGTGTGAAAAAGTATTTGTTGTTAACATTCTTTTTTCATTCGTTTTTTTCCAGTTTCGAGTCCTTTTTTAAAGCTGATCGTTTTGTGTTCATGTTATTTAGTTCTTTTTTCGTAACAGATTTAATGTTTAGTATAGAGCTTAGAAAAAATTTGCAGTGTGAGATAGGCAAGAAGTAAGGCATGTAGCAACATCAGCACGGCAAAGGGCACTCCTTTAAAGGCAAGGAAGAGCAAAAATATTTTAAGCCAAGTGATAGTGATTGCTGTACGAGTTGTATGATTTTTGAATCAAGCACAGGTAATGCCGGGCCATGCGGCAAGTATAAAATAATCATGTAATTATTACCAATACAATTGCATTAGGTGTGAAAAGGCCGAGGTGTTAAAATTTTGCAAAATTTGGTCTGTTTGATCATCAGAATCAACATCAAACATGTGAAAAAGGAGTGTAATTATTAAAGCAAATTAGGACCCATCAGATGACTGCTGTTTGTTCTGTCTATCATGAAGAAGATGGCTCAGAAATATGGCAATTTCTCAAAAAGTGAGCAATATTGAGGGTATGACAGCAAAATCTTGGGGCCCATAAATCCACCTGTGGTAAACCAACCAATTTGCAGTAAAGAAATTTTGCCTCATATAAATGAACTAATGCTGATATCTTTTTGTGAATGACCTGACATTTTTTTCATTTAGAATTTCAGTCACTGCGAATTTTTTTTTTTTTTTTTTAGGTTGATCAAGATGCAAACTATTAACTCGAGACATCAGAAGTTTTGAAAATTCAAATATCAGGAAAGTGTCACGACAGAGGATTTAGCACATAATCATGTAACAAATCACAAGTGAATTTTGAATGACTGTATGTGTTGGATGGAAAATGAGTGCCAAAGTTCGAAGGCATATTGGGATACAGAAAAATGCCTTCCCAAAGATAAGCAAAGTATTAAGAAACAGGAAACTTTCATTAGAAAAAAGAAAAAGAGTACTGAACTGGCATTATATCCAACAGCAAGGCCTCTGATCAGAAGGTTTTGCAGAGCATGGAACCACCTTAATTGATGGTGTTTTCAGGTCCACCCTGACCCGGGGTGGTAGCACCTGTTATGGTCTCAGCTATAGGCAACCCCAAACTGGTGTCAAAACACTATGACAGTGTAAAAATAGGTTTTAATACCAGAAATACTTTGTAAAAATTATTACCAGCAATAAATTTTTGAGGAAAAAATATTACCTGAAATAGAATTTGGAAGAAAAAATATTACTAGAAATACATTTTTGAGAAAAAAAAATATTAGGAATAAAAAAATTTTTTCGACATTAAATAACCCATTGAGATTGATATGCCAGAAACAAAACAAAACCAAACAGTCAAACCAATTATGGCCATTATTTTAAATTCTGGACAATCTTTCACAGATGAAGAAGAGACTTTCCAGCAAACAGAAATGTGGTTCTACAGAAGGATACTGAGAATACCATGATCTGAGCATTTTTAGCAACAACAAAGTTTTAGAGGAAATGGAAATTAAAAAATGATGCTTAAAATTAGCATCAGATGGATTAGAATTGAAATTTCTTCAACATAATGTTTCTGAAGACTTGGAAAAATTTGATATTTAAGAACTGATTGAATTTGATGAAAGAGGGTCCGAGGAAACCAATGCATAACCTAAATTAGAGAAAAAGTAAACTGTTGATTTTAGGGATTAGGAAAGATAGTGAACAAAGTTTATTAAGTGTGTGTGTGTGTGTGTGTGCAAAAGACAAGAAATTGTGGAGAGCCATGATCACCCATATCATGATGGGACACAGCAGACAGAAGAATTACAATTAAGTTTTTAATTGTTTTTGATTTCTGTTCAGCTTTTTGGCAATTTCTCGTGTTATGTTCCTATCAAGAATTTTGCAATATCTTGTTTCACTTCTGAGGTTATAACTTTCTTTCAACTCATTGCAATCTTGACGTAGCTGAGATTAAAACATAAATATCAATAACTATCCTTCTCCTCCTCCTCCTCAGTACCAGATTATAGTGTTACTGTCTCACCACACTAGTGTTTGCTTTTTATGGAGTAGAGTTATCCTTCTCCTAGACTGGTTGCCAAACAAGGTTAAAAAGCTCAGTATACCAAGCTGTTTAACCCATAGCTGTGATTGATAACTATACTATATAAATCTATTTACAATAGGATGAAAAACACTTTCACTGGATAATGGAATCTTAAATTAAATAAATTATTATTTTTTCTATTACTTCACTTTTAATTTGAAATAGGTGTCCCATTTTTACTTAGCAAACAATGTGTCTTACCTTTATAAGAGCCAGACGGCTTAAAATGGAGTACTGTTGTCATATTCAGGCAGCATCTGCCCAGTCCTCACATTCCAGTCTTGATAGAGTTCAAAAGTATCTCAGAGTCCTTGTTGGAGAAAAATTAATTTCCACCCTTCAACTTCTCTCACAGGTGGGATAAGGGTGAGTTTCTCACTGTTCTATTGCTACTTCCATAGAAAGTGCTCAAAAAAAGTACATTCCTTGCTTCCACCAGGTTTAACCTTCATGGCTAGGACCTACCATTCTACAAACAATGTAACAAACCACTCTCATTCCCTTCATATTCCATTGGTGAGATGGAAATTCCATTCAAGCAGCTTCTTCCTGGCAACCACTGTTCTGTGGAACTGACTCCCAAGAGGATGTTTTCCAAATCACTACAATCTTAACCTGTTCAAGTCTAGTGTTAACCATTATCTTCCCACCTATTCGCATAAATTGTGGCCCTTACTCTGTAAACCTTCTACCTTGAGTGGCTTCCGGGCCTTGTACAGAGTGAGCAGCATCATAAAAAAGAAAACACATCTAATGGCCTGCACATTTAGTAAATCTTAATAAATAATTTTTTTTTCTGGTAGGGATTGAACCTGCATCACCCTTTGTAGAGCAAATCTTCATTTTAATCTGGTGTGCTTTACTACTCAGCCATAAAATGCAATGTGTCTTTAAAAATATTTCTAATAAGAAAACATTATCAACTGTCATTCACTTGGTATATTGAACATATAAATCTAAGCACATCCTGAAAATTTTTAGCAAAATTCTTCTTGTGCCATATCCCTTCAGGATGATGGCAAAAGAAAAAACACCACATCTTCCTGTCCCTTGTAGCACTTAATAAGTTGTGTCATTTTGCTATTTTTCTCAAACCCTGTTCTATGATCCATTTACTCAAGCCTATCAAGCATATTATGTGCTCTTTTCCTCAGTCCTTCTTTTCCTCAAACTGTCCTGTGAGTATCAGATTTTCCAAGCCCTCCTTCCTCATCATGTGTCCCAGAAATTTCAACTGTCTTTAAATACAAGTTTCCTTTTTTACATTTTCTCTAAAACTTCACTGTTCATGACATTCTCAGCATCTTTCTGTAGAACCACATTTCTGTTGCTTTCTTTAGTAATTAGTTAATTATGTTGGTTGATTCATTTTCTATGGCTTATCAATCTTTTGCAGGTTATTTAAAGCCAGAAAATATTTTTAGATTATAAGAATTTCTTTTTTTTGAGATAATAATGGTTTAGTGATAAAATTCTTACTAATTAACCCATAGCTGGAGGGAGAAGATTATTGGGTATTTTTTTGTTTTCAACTGAATATAATGAAGTGGAATTTAAGCTTCAGCTCTCTTTATTAACAATTCTGAGCCATTATCTATTACACCACCTGCACATCCAAGCTTACAGCATCTGGTATTCCCAAGCAGTCATCCATCTAGGTAGTGACCATGCTTGACATTGCTTAACTTTGGTGATCATATGAGAATTGGTGTTGCAACATGATGTGGCAGTACGCCATCTAGCTTATGAAAACACTGACTTGCATAACAGAATTTGACTGCATATGTTTCATGTGTGTTATTGTTTTGTAATATTTTCCTGCTTCTTTTTTTTTTTAACTGGATGAAAAAAGAAAAGAGTCTCTCCTCTGAAACATTGTATACAGATTCTAGAATGTACCCTAATGTTTTCTTGGGGATTTTTTTTCCTATCTTAAATTCAAATAAATATGGACAAGAAATATAAAGAAGAAAACAGCTATTCATCTGAGGTGATCATTTTTTAAGCCATATCATGCGTAATGGAAACATCTGTTTTCATAAACCATATCTACAATGGAGTTCAAAAAATTTTCAACCTTTAATAAATGGGGTAGAATTAAAAGAAATAAACCTGTCAGATTACATGGATTTCTTTGCTTAACAATGATTGGAAACATTGCATGACTATAAATAATGAATCATTTGAGATTTTGTGAGATTTTATAAATTTAAAATGATGCTCTTGGGTTAAACTAGTTCATTTTTTCTTTTATTAGTTTATGGCTTTCAACAGTAAAGTAAATGAAGTGGACAACCTTTACTAAAAAAACAAAAGCAGCAAAAAAAAAAGAAGTACTGCCATATATTAGAAGATAGATTTGCTAATTATTTTTTCGTAAAATTTCAATAAAAAATCAGGAATGCAATCTATCCCTTCAACATCATAGAGAATCTGAAATGGACTCTGTTGCATTAGTAGTCCATGAGTTTTCTTTCAAGCATAAGCAAAAGCAAAAAGGAAATTTTTTTCCAACATTTTGATTTTATGTAATCACCCTTTTACAGTACCAATATCACCCATCAATAAAAGTGCTTGATCTGCACTTCTCATGTTTACCATTCATTATCTGATTTATGATGAAAGACTATCATTTTCAAGTGATTTTAGGACTGAAGTGATATCCGCAATTTTTCTAAACTGAGCAGCCTCACATTTGATAAATAAATTCAATTGATTAATTACAAAAGAATCATTTTTATGTTTTTCTATATATGTAAGCAAAGTCTTGAAATAAAAGGTGAATATTTGAAAATATTTAACAAATATTAGTTATATTTACATTTTAAAAAACAGCCATGTAACACCCCCAGATTATAGTGTAAATCTAAAATGCAAAGTTTTAAATTCCCACTTTGATAACCCCCAAACTAAGGGTGTGACCTATCTGCAAATATATTCGTTTAAGTTGACCAAATAAATGTTTGAATGATTAAATCAAAATTAGAAATGGATACAATTGATAGAAATGAAGAGATGACATTAAAAGCTTAAATAATATGCTGATTTTCTTTCATTAAAATTATCATTACTAAATGACATTTTCTTTGTTAATTTCTGGGATGACGAGTTATCATTATTTAAATGTAGACTATTGTTCTTATCTTGGTCATTATTACAATAAATACAGTAGATTAAAGAATTGGTTTGACCTTCATTTGGTGACACAATAATTTTTACAGTATCTGTCCATATTTCTGAGATGAGTTTTATATTACATTATTTACATTATTCAGACTATTGTCCTCATCTTTTGTTGCCATATTTATTATAGTTTAGTTAAATTTGACAGGACCCAAAAAATAAACAGTTTTGATTTCTTTTAAGGCATTTGGAGAATCTTTGGGAATTAATTTCATAGATAATTAATAACTGGTACATGGAACTAGAATCAGTTTAATTTTTACAAAAAAAATAAAGGGTTTCAGTTTGATATTCCAATCACCAATAAGAAGACTGGAGTGTACAATGGCTGGAAACATTGTTATAAATATGGTGATTTCATGGAATTATTAAATTTTTTAAATACTGTATATAGTATTTTTGAGTTCAATTGGTGGTTTTTCTTCTTATTGGTTAGGTATCTGCAACAAATAGGCATCTCACAGCTCAGAAGGGACAGAAAAATTAGCAACGACAGGAACCAAATATGGGATTTTGACAAGCAGATTTCACAAATAAATTGTTCCAGACAGGAAACTTTTGTCTTAGATGAACAATTTCTGAAAACACTGGAAACACAAGCAAGGATTAAGAAATTTCATGTGATGCTGGGTAATACTACTACTTTAACACACAGAGAAATCCTTAGTAATGCTCAGCAATCGTGTCATAAATAAATAAATTCATTATCCACTGCTGCATCTCTTATATTGAGCCCAAAATGTTAGTGGTTGGCTAGCAAAAAAAATCATTTGCATAAATAATAAAACTGTTCCAACTATTTTATGAAAAAAATTGGTAGAAATTTTTTAATTTTTCATACCCAGATGTTCTAAAAAGGGTTTTAACCTTTTAAAAATATTTGCTCGACTTTTATTTTAAAATCCATCATTGGGCCAACAAAAACATGTATTTTTTATTAGAGTCAAGGTCAATATATGTTCTACAATATGTTTTATATAAAATATATATATATATTTTAATATATATTAAAAGAAAGGTTCAAAAGAGTAATGGATAGTAACTCAGATTGAGTTGATTCAGAGCCAATTGAATCCATTACATTGAATTATCAATAATACCTTTTTTAAAAATGAATCCTCCTTTTCTCCCCCAGATATGGGTAAATAGTTTTTCTAAGTGTTCTATAGCCTTGATGGCAACATTGAAACTATCTGCTAATGATCTAAAATGGTGAAGAAAATAAAAAAAATTTGTCGTCAAATAATGTATCAAAAGATACAAGATATTTTCAAATTAGCGTGTATCACATTACTGGTCAAACTAACAATATATTAAAATTGAAACAGCTAAATATCTACTTTGTGTTGTAGTAGTTATTGGTTTGGACTTTGTGATGTCATTTGCAGCTGTAAACAAATTGGAAATAGTTGTTGCAAGTCTTCTTGGCGCAATCTGATTTTTCTTATTTGCAAATACATCTTTGTGATTATGTAGCGCAAATCTATAAATACTTTGGAAGGATTTTTCTTCTTTAAGCTCTAAGGCTGAGGTTGTCAACTTTTCAATGTTATGTATAAACTTTTGTTTAAATTTATTATAAATATGATGAAGAAGACTGATTTTACAGCCAAAATTCTGTGATACTAATAACAAAGATGAGGACATTAGTCTGACCCTATTTAATGTAAATAATATGAATAGGTGAGGTTACTTTTGTTTAGGGACAGATCAATCCATATGTTGACAGACATAATCAAATTAGAAAAGCTGTAAAAACAAATGAATGAACAAACTAGTCCAACTTCACACAGAAATGTCTTAACTGTCATCTGTACATAACAATTTGATAAGATGATTGATTAAAAAGTGCTTTGAGCAATTGAATCCTTTAGGTTCAGTCAAAGACAATCCTTCATCAGATGCTACAGACTAGCACTAAAAAATTAAAAAGATCTTTACAAAATCACAAAAACCACATAACTTGAAAACTTCCAACAGGAAAAACAACAAATATGTGTAGCACATCTAAGTAAAAAGGAAAATAATGATATAATCAACATGTTGATTTCACAACAACCACAAACAAAAGGTTTGGAAAGAATTCTACTTGATACTTGATGTAATGAATATGCATACACCTGGGTTCCCCCTCACAGTAATATGATTGGCTGGTGTCAGCCATAAATACAGACTGATGTGAGGTACATAGACGATGCCTATTGCCTACCACTACGACAAGGACCAGTCTATTATGGTTACCTGCTAGATTGTCCTACTCGGTTACTGTAGTCCAAAACCACTTTGCTACTTTGAACAAATATATCTCTCTCTGGGACATATCAATACTATAAAGATTGATTCATTTTTTTATGGCTTATCAATCCTTTGCAGGTTATTTAAAGCCATCAAATATTTTGGGATTGTAAGAATTTTTTTTGTTTTAGATAATGATGGTTTAATGATACAAGTCTTACTAATTAACCCATAGATAGAGTGATAAGAGTTGTATTTATACCTTTCCTAAGGGTATTTGCATGTAAGAGAATATAATGAACCCAACTGAAATTTGAACTCTGCTCTCCAATTAACAATTCCAAGCCATTATCCATTACACCAACCACACATCCAAGCTTACAGTACCTGGTATTTTCAAGCAGACACCCATTAAGGTACTGACAAGGCTTAATGTTGCTTAACTTTGGTGATTGTATGGGAACTGGTGTTTTCAATGTGATGTGGCTGTAAGCTATATTAGAAAGGGCTATAACAGTTAAGGGACCTGAAAAGTCTAATTTCGTGAAAAATTGATCTGAAAAATTTTAACTAACAGTAAAGCCAACTGTTCATCTAATGAATGACAGATGTTTCCTTATAAGGAAACAGTTAATTTACTTATAATTACTATTACAGCATTAAAGAAGAGAAGGCTCATTTTTTTTTTCAAAGGTAACAAAAGCAATAAGAGCAATAGTTTGAACTTTTTTAAACTTTTTTTTTTTTTTTTTATTTAAAATTTTTTTGTAAAAGGCTTGAGTCATGAGATATCCATCTGTTATTTTAAATTATTTTGCAATCTTTGTGGGTTTTTTTTTGTTTTATTATCTTGTCAGTCACAAGCTAAATTAAAGAAAATTAACCATCCATCTTGAACTGTTATTATTTTTGTTATTTTCTTATTAAATATAATTTTTAATCAACTGCTAATTAAAAAAGAGAAAAAAAAAGGCAAAACTACAGGAGAAATTTTGTTATCTTTTTGTCTAAACGACTCGTCAGGATTCTCGTCTCCATGGATTTTCAGCCAGAATGAGAAACAATGCTCATAAATAACAAAGCAAAAATCTTTTCCTTGCTCAGAATTCCGGGTGATTTCTAATTTATCAGGTTTGCTTGCTCCAGTCTGTTTTCTTGTTTTTGTTTTTTTACCATTTCTTTTTTCCTGTTCACCCACGTGCAATCAAGAGACATTTATGCAAAAATGATTTATTAATTTTAAAAAGCATGACCAAAAAAAACAAACAAATTCAAAATCCCAAACAATCATGATGAAAAATAAAATTTAAAATACAACAGTCATTTATCAAAACGTGAGGAGGTGGAAATAAAATAAGCTCATGTCACACTGAAACATAAAACAGTATCTCACCACTATATAAGATTTCTAGTGATATCAATGACTTTGTCTGACAGTGGTAGCTTAATGACAAAGTGCTGGAATTGGTATTACAAGGTTTGTGGTTCAATAACCCATGTCAATTTTATGACACTGAATAATATTAGATGGAGAGGAAAATTTTAAATATATAATATTCTGAACACTTTTCTGAATACACTCATAATCACACAAATATATATATATATATATATAAAATATATATAATAATATTATATAAATATTTAAAAAATTTGAAGTATTTAAAAAAATTCATAATCAACACACTGGGTTGTATATTAATACTTTTTGTTTTATTATTTCAATTAGTTTTCTTGAGCAGTTTCGACCAGCATGGCCATCAACAGGAAAAAAAATAATCCCTGTTTGTTAGTAACAGTGAACTGAAGGAGTGAATGATGTTTCTGAAGAAAGTGAACTTTATCTATAGTTTTAATTTTTTTTTTTTATTGTTAATTTTGGTCAAAAAAAACAGAAGTTGGTCAAATGGCCTCTTTCAAATTGTTTTTAAGATCAGTAGTGTGTGTATATATATATATATATATATATATATATATATTTTAAGCATTTCACCCCAAGCAAGGTGGAAGTGCCACTAGTATGCAAGGGGTTAAAGAGAGTGAAATTAAGAGAAAAGATTGGGGATTGAAGAAAGGATAAAGAAAAGAATGGGGATCAAGATCAAAGCATCAGAAGATGTCAATTGACATTACATTTAAATCTTTGAAGATTATAGTTATCAGGGAAGCAAGTAAGAGGAAGGGAGTTCCACTGTTTGGAAGTGTGAGAGAAGAAGGTGTTAGAGTAGAAGAAGCTGTTACATTTAACTGTTTCAACAGTAAAAGGATGGGACCGAGATGCCAACCTAGTAGCATGCATAAATTCATGCATTTGGGGCACCAGTCAAAATAGTTTGTCAGAGCAGTCTCAAAGTTTCCTGCAATGCTAATCATCAAGTGGGACAATGATCAGAGTTCTGTCTGATGATTGCTGTTGAATGAAACTCTGTGTAGCAGATTTAGCATTATTATATTATACTAGTTGAGAATCTTTTATCCAAAATTCCAAAATCCTAAAGTTTTTCAAGTGCCACAAATGTAGCCTACATTGGTGCCAGAATTTGTTAGCAATCATTACAGCTGCATCTTTGTTTGTGGTTTAGTGCTTGGTAAAGATAGTATTTATATATTTTTTTGTAAGTAATGATCATGTTCTTTTTGTACACATACAGAAACTACCAAACATTATTTTTATGTGAAATCTTAAATTCACCACTTAAAAATCTATGTGAGCATTACATGCCTAGCATTATTATCTGCATATACACAAAATATATTTAAAATTTTACATAAAAGCTAAAATCATATACATATAAAAATGTGTTTTTGAAATATAAAGGATATCCTAAATGCTTTAAAGAAATTCCCAAGTTGTCTCATTTTATGGATGCTATAAACTAATTAAATGGCCTGTATTCCAAAATCCCCAAAAATCTGAAAGCTGAAACACTTCTAATTCCAAGAATTTTGGATAAAGGATTCTCAATCGGTATTATATTTTCGCTTATTTGAAGCTTTGACTTTTATTATGACTATATTTGTGTGTGTGTGTATGTGTGTGTGTGTGTGTATATTTATTTTGTGTTGTTGATGTTAGAAGTGCTATCAGCAGTGTCTAGCTTTTTTTTCTGTGGTTGGAATAGAAATTAATTAGAATAATTAGATCAAACAATAAAATCAGGACTAGTCATAGGACTTTATCTCAGAGCCATTATATAGCTCAGAATACATAGGTGAAGAAGAGAAATACATTGAAAAATATTTAGACTTGTTCCCTACCCACATAATTTCATCCTCGCAGCTAGAAAAGAATCATACAGAATCCATTAATGCCAAAAAAAATTAAACACCCATCTCACTTGTAACTTCGACCTGATGAGAAAGATGTTAAAAACATAACATTTAACATTTGATATTCGTCCTGGGTATGACGATAAACTACATCTGTGTCCAGGGTAAGACGATAAACAACGTCCAACAGCAAAGCCTCTGATCAAGAGGTCTCAAGGAGTGTGGAACCACCTCTTAATTGCTGGTGTTCCCAGGTCCAACCTGACCTGGGGTGGTAGCACCTGTTAGGGTCATAGCTATAGGCAAATAGTTAATCCCCAAATTGAAATAAAAAAACCTTATGAAAGTGTAAAAATAGGTTTTAATACTAGAAAGACTTTATAAAAAACTATTACCAGAAATAAATTTTTCAAGGAAAAAAAGCTATTACCAGCAATACATTTTTTAAAATAATATTACTAGCTAGACATTTTTGAGGGGAAAAAATATTACCAGAATTAGATTTTTGACAAAACAAAATATTATCAGGAAAAAAAGCTGTTGGCATTAAATAACCATTGAGGTTGATATGCCGTAAAACAAAATAAACCAAATTAACCATTGATATAAATTATAATTTATAACCATGTTTGCAATGTTGCATTAAAATTTTCCTTGATGCATATTATTTATAGTATACTATATATTGAGCTTCTTTAAATCCATCTTTTAATATTTTATATTAAAAAAATATTGCCATGGATTAAAACCATTTCCAAATTTCATGATTTCAATATATAAATGATGGAATTAAAAATCAGAATATCAAATTAAAATTTTTAATTGACTCAGATTTTCCTGCAGTTTATGCAATCTTTAACTCCCTGAGACTCTGACAGACATAAAATTAGTATTCTTCAATGTATTCTGACAGAATTATGAACCTAAAGATTGCATAAAATGCATGCAACTCTGAGTCATGTTAACAGACATTGATATTATGTATATTCACTAATATATACTTATAGCTCCATTTCATAACATTAAGGACTGTATTTATAACACCTGAAGAATAAATATACTTATTTAGTATTACATCATTTGCATGTATGTACATTTTTTTATTCAACCCATGCATATATATATATATATATATATATACACACACACACTTATATGTATGTATGGTGTCCCAGTGTTTTGTACTAGTCTGTATGGCCATTCTGGTTGATCATTGCTCCTATATAATGAGTTTGGTACTCACTAGATGCCCTATAAAAAATACAACTTTAAATAACCAAACAAGTGTTGACATGTCAAAAATTCAACCAACATGAAGTAAATTATATATATATATATATATATATATTAAAATATTGCATTGTTTTTATTTTAAATCGCTATGAAAAATTTCTGTGTTTTTAGAACTTAAAATTGTTCCATCATCTGTTTTGTTGGTAGTGATGTAAAATATTTAATAATATAAATATTTGAAAAATTTTTTGGCATGTTGTATTAAAAGACTTCTTTTAAAAAAGCAAATGTTAAGAAAATATTATTTTGATTCTCAATCTGTATGTTCTTTATATTTATTTGATATATATATATATATATATAGATAGATAGATAGATATTTAGACAGATAGATAAATATATATTATAAATTAATTGATTTAAAATATGTTTTTTTTCATAGTTAATTTATATGAATGCTTTCTATAAATTTAAATTTTGTTCTACTATTTTCTAAAAATAAAAAACATTTATAAGAACAAACTTATATATCTTACTGTTCTTTCTTTTTTTTTATATATACATAGAAAATATATATATATAGATATATCAAGAAAAGAAAGAAAATTTTTCTGAGAAATAAATTTTTCAATGTATAAAATTTGAAACATTTTTTCCATTATTTTATAATTTATAAATTATTTTGGTAAGAAAAATTTAAAAAAGAAATATATATTGTGTGTGTGTGTGTGTGTGTATATATATATATATGAATTTATTTTATTTTTATTATTAAATATTTTTCATCACTACAAAAAATTTTGTTTTTCTTATTAAAATTGTTCCAAAATTTATTTTGTTTTTTAACTTATGAATTAAGTTATCCAAAATTGTCTGATGAGGAACAATTTTTTAAAAATTTTTTTTTTTTTTTTTCTGTGTTTCAGAACTTAAAAAATTGTTCCAAAATCAGGCGATGTTGGGTAGTGATGTAAAATATTTTATAATAAAAATATTATTATAAAATTTTCTCTACTTTGTATCAAGCACTTTTTTAAGTAAAAGTAAATTCATGAACAGTACCTGTGAAAATTTCAAGGTTTAACTTCCACAAGATATTACAGTAACAAGCATAAGTTTGAATGCAGGTCATTTATTAAAAAGAAGTAAGAGGGTACAAATGAATAGCTGCAAAACAAGGTTTTCCATTTCACTGAAACAAACTGTTAGTACAAGATCATATTACCACTTTCTCTATATTTTCTCTTTTTATTTTCTTACAGTGTATACTTTCTTTTTTTCAGAAAACCCAGACAATATTTCTGATATAATAATTTTTTTTTATTTCATTGCAACAAAAATTTACAATGGTCCATTAATTATTTTTTTGAATGGCAATAATTCAACTTATTTTATATTTTTTTGGTAGGACATGCAGAACTAAGATAATCTATCATTTTTCACAATAACACCTTTTTTCATTACATTTTATATAACACGAACATATGGTGAATTAATGGTGCATATTTTCTACTACATTATTCTTTTCTTTAATACTGTTAAGCATCAAATATAAGTAAAATGTAAATACCTCTTCCAATTCCATTATACCAATTCCCTTAAATGTTGGTTTATACCTCATATTTTTCTCAAAAAGCTTTCTTATTGTTTGATTCTGTTATCTTAAAAATACAGTTGACCATCAAAAAAAGGACAATTAATCTTTCATTTGCCAAACAACTGCATATGTTCATTTTCTATGTGTTGTCTCTCTTCACTGGTGATTGTGGCTCTCCACAAAATTAATGTCCTTTTTGGATGAATAAATTTACATTATTCCATTTTAATTTTACTCAAGCTAACTAGGTAGATGATGTTTTCCTCTAGTCCTATTTCATTCAATCAGTCCTGTGAGTATCAAATTTTCCAAGCCTTCTTTCCTCATTATTTATTTCTAGAAATTTCAAATGTAAATCTGATGTTACAAAATATCTTTTTTTTTCACTATTTTCCATATAAAAATCCTTTTTAAAAAATGTTTGGTCCATGGTATTCTCAGCATCCTTCTGTAGAACCACATTTTTTTTATGTCAAATTTTACTTTTTCATATATGAAGAGATTTCCAGCATTCATAATCATTTTATCAGGAATGTATATCCCAATATGCATTCTAACAAGATCACATTTTGATGCCAAGTTTTTAATATTTTTTATATTCAAAATTTTCATTTAGATATTGTCTTGAATAAAAAGTTCATTCACATATTTTTTTTTTTTTGTAATTATTTCATTTTATACAAGGCAATAAAACCACTAAGATGCAAGGAATTATGCAATGTCGGAGAATATGAGGGGGAAAAAGAGCTGTTAAGGAGAGAGAACAATAAAAGAACAAGAATTAAGAAGACAGAAGATGACAATTGACATTGCTTTTAAACTTTTGAAGATCAAAGTTGACTGGGAAGCAAGAAGCTGAAAGTTTTTGAGTTCCAAAGATTAATGAAAAAGGAACTGTTAGCATAGAACTTATGGTTGCATCTAGCCATTTGAAATGCAAAATGATGAAACCTTTCTGACAATAAAGTATTGCACTTAAATTCATAAAGTCTAGGTACCATAGAGAAAAATTCATCAGAATATTACTATTTGAAAGTTTTTATAGAAAAGTTACAGAGAAACTACATTTATTAACATTTTTAGTAACTGAAAAATGGATGACAGGTCAGATCAATTTTTTGGATTTTATCAAGAATCATGGAAATATATCAAGAGAAAGCACCAGACCATTTTGGCAGTCAGCCTTCAATGCATGGTGAATGATGCTTTAATCCTTCCCTTGAGTTCATTTTTGGTGTTAAAGAAGTTTTTAAAAAATCTATATTTTCAATTTCACCCCAAATAAAATCAAGGGCTAATTCAAAAAAAAATCACCATTGGCTTCAATTAATGGGAGAAGGTCCAAAATATCATCAAATACTAAACAATAAATTTACTCAATAAAATTGCCATTGGCTTTTTTTATCTAAGTTGAATTTTAATTAACCTGCATCTGAAAAGGACGGTCTCCTTGTTTAAGTTAGTGAAAAAAAAATTTTAAGTTCATCTTTGTGTTACAGGGAGTTTTGTTGGTCTCTCACTCAACTGAAGAGCAAATGATAATCAAAGTGGTTGTAATCAGTATAATTGAGTTAGGTGGCCAGAAAAGGAGTGATTTGTTGCAAAAATTAATAAAAACAGCTTTTTTTATGTTTTTAAAATAATAGAGTCCTGTTGTATAGACATAGAATCTCCCAGAATTTAACCTTTTTTGGCAGTAATATTCAAAGCATGGATGAATATCCCAGAAAATTATAAATAACTAAATAGTTTATCTGGAGAGAAAAACAAAAGAAGCAATTAAAATCATAATTTGAGAATTTATAGCAGAAGGCATAGCAATTGACTCGATATAATCTTTTCACTTCATGTCAGTGAATAAATGAATTACACTTAATTACAAATTATTAATTTATTGATGTAATGGAATAACCTTTCACCCCTATAAGTGACTACATTATAGGTAGTAACAACCTATAAGTATCTGTAAGGCAATGGTCCACGGGAGACTTGCTGAGATCTGTTGAGTACGTTCCAGACTTACGCAAGAACTACCGACCTTCCAATAGGAGAACTCACTACTGGATTGACTTGCAACAATTGTGCATATAACTGCACCTTATTTCTTATTGTACTGGTTATTACAATAAACCTTTACTTATTTATCCACAATGTTTTCCAAGTGTATATTCCTATTAGCATGGAATATAACATTTATAATCTCCTAAATAAACAATTGAATTAATAAAGTGTTCAACATTTTTACTGTCAGTTCTTGAGAAAAAAATGTAAAATTCAGTTTCATATGTTATGGTTTTATTAAAAGAAAAAAAAATAACATTTTGAAACAATAAAATCTAGGTACCATAGAAGAAACTACATCAGAACAATTACCATGAAAGTATTTCTAGAAAACTTACATGAAAGCAACATTATGGTGATGGGAAAGTAACTGAAGCTAAGATGCCAGGTTAAGACCAACAACACTGCAGATTCTTCTTTGGATTTGATCAAGGTTCTCTAAATATATAGCAAGAACACTGGACCATATGTGGCAGCAATATTCAAAGCAAGAACGAATGGCAGACTTCTAAACATGTAAGGTAAATTCTGGTAAGAAAGACTGTCTAGCATCAAACCTAGCAATTGATTCAATATAATCTTTCCACTTCATGTCAGTGGAAAACATTAGTCTGAGAAGATGCAATGCATTAATCAGAAAATTTGCTTAATAAACTGAACAGACTTTTTAACCAACTCAATATTTTCCAGACAGAACCTGTATATTCTATATTTCTACCAATATGATCAGCTACTTGAAATGTGAGGTTTTTAAAAATTAAAAAAATGTAACTGAGAAAAGAAGTTTAAAACTGAGAATAGCAAATAGATTTCACAATATTTTTGCAAATCTAATTTGTGTAGCAGGTAATTTTTCAAAGGAGATTAGTAGTAGAAATAATAGCAGTTCACAGTTTAGTCTCTTTTAGAAGTGTGAAAATAAAAAAATTAAAGAAAAAAAAGAAGAAAGACAAAATTGATCTTTAAAACGAGAAAAAGAAGCTGAACGATAATCAAGTTAAATCAATAATTGATCCTCTTATTCAGGGTAAATGGAGCTATTAAAATATTTAAAAAATAGAGACAAAACTGATTTTACTTTTTAAAAAATGTATGTATGACCATTTACTTGATCATCTTGCCATGAGATAATGAGCTAGTCTGGTTGACCATTAATATTGACTGAATTTGATTCTCACTAAATGCCCATGTGTGCAGTCAAATCAAAACCATATTCAGTATATAGATATGAAATTTTATAAAACATCTTCCCTTTCCCCCCTCTCCCTTAACCTCTGTCTCGGGCATTTTGTCGGACTGAAACATCAAATGGATAAATTTCTATATCAATTTTTTGATGGTTATCAAAGTTAAATTTCTAATTCTGACATGAACACAGTTTATTCACCGGGGTTGAATAAAACAGATGGAGTTTTTTTTTGGTTGAAACAGATCTATCCCCCAAAGTCTGTCTATATTTCTGAGATGAAAAATCTCCCGAGCCGACCAAGCATAGAAATAAATACAATATGGCAACCAGTAATAAGCAGTGCCAGAGAAAAGCAATGATAACAAGAAAAGTTGCAATATGAGCTCTGGTAAAAACATGCAATGTTAACAGCAAAATTGCAATATGAGCACTGGTAAAAAAGGGTTACTAAGGACATTAGGTTTATAATACCCAGAAATTCATACTCAAATGTCCTCAAGGACACATGGCACAGTGGATTAAGGTTTTGGTTAGATCCAGTGACAGGACCCAAAGAGTGTGAGTTCAATACCCGGTTAAGGCAGTGAAGAACTTTCAGAGGGAAAATTAGCAGGAGATAACTGATAACTGACATCCATCAAACATGGCACATGGAACTAGAACAGTGAGCAAAATTCCAAACTACCTGAAGAAGGCCGAAGCGTACAACGGCCGAAACGTTGTGATAAATATGGTGACAAAGATGA
Organism: Acanthosepion pharaonis; assembly: GCA_903632075.3. Classification (NCBI taxonomy): domain Eukaryota; kingdom Metazoa; phylum Mollusca; class Cephalopoda; order Sepiida; family Sepiidae; genus Acanthosepion; species Acanthosepion pharaonis. Next base: position 30,011 of record CAHIKZ030001750.1, on the reverse strand, counting down.
GGACAATAGTCCGAATTTAGATCTATCCCCACCATCCATATCAAGTAATTTTGGATTTTTTTGTGTAATTTATATGCTCTTTTATAATAAATCCTTTCTGTGGATCAGTTTTAATATTTTATATTACTAGGATCCACTTGGATTACATACCAACAGATTTATTACTTGTAAAAGTGAACATTGAAGTCAACACCCTGAGGTGACAGTCTTTGAATTGCAATGTATATAAGACAGACACTTAAGAAGTCTGTAGGATCCAATAACCAAAACATTGTGAGGATAGCAACCATGCTGATCATGTTGGTCTGAAAAATATTTTCATGATTGTTGTTTCAGCTGATGTGTTTAAAAGCTTTCCTCAAGTAAATGAATATAGATATTTATTTTTGTAAGTAACACAAAAGAATTTGGCACAGATGCCTAAAATGATCATGGGCAGAGCTAGTCTTTATTATATTCTCAATGTTTTGGCTGTTGTATGTTACAGATTTCTTTGAGTGTTGGTCTTATATATATGCATTGCTATTCAAAGACTGTCACCTTATGGTGTTGACTTCAATGTTCACTTTTATATATAGAAAATTTTGTTAGTGAAGGGATTTCACTGTTTTATATTATTAACTTTAATAATTTCCTTTTTGTATGAATGATTCATTGTAATATAAATTGAACTGCACCACATATTTGATTTAAAAGAACTGATCCAACGTGCAAATTTTTGGAATAACAACAGTGACATTACTCTACTTATTGAACAATTTAGTTCATGCCACATTGACTGATAAACTTCTACAACAAAAAAATTCTCAAATTGCCATATTAGTAAAAAATCACACTCACTTAAATTTTCAAAAAATTTCAACCTTAGCATTGCGACTGTACGTTCCATATATTTCTATCCATTTTCAATAACACATTAAAAAAAAAAAACATTTCAATTTGCATTATATTTTTTCGTCTTTTTATGAAAATAATTTCCATGCCTAAAGATGACTGAATGTACAGTTGAAAGTACTTGCATATTAAGAAAGACCTAATACAGATTATAATTTAAAAAAACAAGGATCATAACATTGAGTGATTGGTAGGTTAATTCACCTGTCTATATTTCTGAGATGAGGTATTATGTACACTATTTACATTATTTGAACTATTGTCCTCATCTTTGTCGCCATATTTTTTCACAAAAATTTTTGAAATGTTGTATGCTCCGGCCTTCTTCAGGTGCTTGGAATGTCAAACCGAATCCTTTATTTCATTCACTTGGGTAGACTGTTCTAGTTCCACATGCCATGTCTAATGGATGTCAGTTATCTCCTGTTAATTCCTCTCTCCAAGTTCTCCACTGCCTTAACCAGGTATCGAACATACACTATTTGGGTCCTGTCACTGGATCTAATTAACGCTTTTATCGACTGTGCCATGTGTCCTTGAGGACACATGGCACAATGGATAAAAGTGTTGGTTAGAAGGCTGGAGCATACAATGACCGAAATGTGATAAACATGGCAACAAATATGAAGACAATAGTCCAAATAATGTAAATAGTGATGCGCCAAATATGAATACAATAGTCCAAATAATGTAAATGTAATGCGCCTTTAAAATTTTGTTAGTGAAAGGATTTCATAATTAAGTTAACTAATTTACTTTTCATATGAATGATTCATTGTAATATAAACTGAGCTGCACCACATATTTGAGATATATATATATATGTGTGTGTGTGTGTGTGTGTGTGTGTTTAGTCACAATCACTGACCCATTTGCAAAAAAGTATCTCCTCTCATAGCTATGGTTTGACGATTGCATTATAGACTATCACCTTTGGGTATTGATTTCAATGTCCACTTTTATATTCATATAAACCCTATCCTTGATATTGAGCTCTTTAACACATAAATATAGCATACCTTAAAACTATATTTTAGAGTATTAACCAATGGGGTCAGTAAAAAAAAATTGTGCACCAAGAATAAATTTAATCATAAATCTGTGTTCAAAAAGTCCAAAAGTCAAAGAGGTCATAAACAGTCCAGCTGGGAAATTAATACCAAAAACAGGGTCAAAATCTGACCTTCCACTCGCAACAGAAGAAACACACTATCGCTCACCAAACTCAGAAATTGTTCTCCTTACATTAATCAAAGCAACAGCTTTTATTCACAGGGCAATTTTTCTGATTGGCCACACCAGCCAAAGAGGAAAGAACATTAGCATCGTTCTTCTAATACTTGCTGCCATATATGGTCCGATGCCCCTTCTGTTTATCTCAAGGTTCTTGATAAGATCCAGAGATGGATATGCAATATAATTGGCTCTGATCTGGCATCCCGTCTGCAGTTGCTCTCTCACAGATGTGCTGTCATCTCCCTCTGTGTTTTTACAAATACTTTCATGGTAACTGCTACATTGAGCTGCTTTCGCTGGTTCCCAGACTTCATGAATTTAAGCGTTCTACTAGGCTGGCATCTATCTCACACCCATTCACTGTTGAAACTGTTAAATGTAGCCATCTCTTCTATGCCAATAGCTTCATGTCTCACACCTCTCGGCTGTGGAACTCCCTCTCCTTTTCCTGTTTCCCTGATAGCTATAATCTCCAACTATCCTTCTCTTCATCCTTTCCTCTATCATTCCTCTTTGCTCTTGCTCCAACTCTCTGTACCCCCTTGCATACTAGTGCCTTCCCGCCTTGCTTGGGGTGAAACACTTAAAAAAAAACTTAAAGTGGCAGATTTTTGCTAACAATTTTCTTTAATTTTCCTTTAGCAACCATGTGCAAAACACAAACTCTTTTTCAAGGTAAGTGATTTTCTCTTTTGTTACAATGTATGTAGTGTATCTAGGCAGCAATTCCTCTTTTATACATGTTTCATTAAAGACAACTGACAAGGTACTCCAGTTAAGTTTTTTATTTAATTTTTCTTGTGTTCATACAAGTATTTTCTTTTCTGGACAAAAAAAAAACTTGTCCAAAAGTTCTGCATATCCAAGTGCATTCTGTTATTCTTTTAGCTTTTTTCAAAGATGATTTTTATTTCTTAATTTTTAACTGAATGTGTGGGTTTTTTTTATGTATGTGTTTGAAGTTATAGGAATGTTTTATTTTCTAAACATGGTCAACACATTATGGCCATGTTCATAGTCAATGTCATTATGTGATGGTTTTCCTTTTTTATTCTTAGGGATTCCATTATTTTTAACCTTTTTTTTTTACATGTGGATGAGGCTATTTTACTTGTATTTTCTACTAGCATGTTGCAGATGGAATTTGGTATGTTTTAGTGGGTGTTTAAATGAGCTCTAATTCAGCCATTGCCGGGAATGTGTAACGTGAGTCATCGAGATAGGCATGTAGTAGTATGATCAATGTATTTCAGGCATCTGTCTCATTATATGCTGCGGAATTCAGACCAACATACTCATCTGGGTTGTTATGCTCACAGCATTTTGGCTGTTGTACCCTCCGGCTTTCTTCAGATATTTGTCTTCATACTCAGTAATGGTTTTGGAAATTCAAACTAAACCCTTTATTCAATTAAAAGCTATGGGAAAATAGCTCATATCTGGTCATACACATTAGTTTTAGTCACTTTTGTATTGTTTGTTCGTTTATTCCACTGTACCATATTATGTGATATTTTTATACTATATATCTGCTTCCCTAACTGTTTTGAGTTCAATCCCTCAGTCTGGTACTACTGAAAATTCACTCACTCTAATTCAGTAGAAAAAATTGACAAAGCTATACAAAGGTGAATACGGTGTGTGTGTGTAACAATGATTAGGATTGCAAGTCCTGTTACCCGTTTGGGTCATGGGGTACCACATGTACTGCGCCCATGGCAAAAGTGCTTGTGTCTTGGGCAAGATAGCCTGATAGTGCTTATTGTTTATCAGGCTGTTTTTAATTCATAGTTTTTCTTCTCTTAGACTGGCAACCATGCAAGGCAAGAGAGCCTAGGTCTGCTAGGCTCCCTTAACCGATAACTGGAAAAAGATGGATTCAGGTACGTTTTCTTTTTCCAAGGCTATTAGTTAATGAAAGACTTGGTCATAATTTGAACTTCTTATACTGATTTCACTTTTTGTACAAATGACAATTATGCTTTCCCATACATCGAAATATTAAAAAATATCCTTCAAAATATCCAACATCAAATAACTAACATTGAAACAACATAATAAATGTTTGGAAAAGCAATCATTCATAGTAATTATTTTAATAGAATGTGAAACGAATAAATTTTACACGATATTAAAAATATTGATACTCAATTTAAAAAATATTGTTTGATGAATTCATAAGTAGGAAAGTCATTAAATAATCAAAATATGTTTAGCTGAATGTTTTCATTTTCCATTGAGAAATTTGATAGGATGAAAAAAATTTAAAGAATTTCATTTCTGTTACACAAATGATCATTCAAGAATGGCAATTTTATACATCATTTACAAAAGGAAGATATAATTTTATTGTGCGCAAAATTATATAAAAAAATAAATAAACAGCTAAATAAACACTAAAAAATCGAAACTAAACTCTGCCAGATTTTATTACTTTCATGTTGGTTGCTTGGTTGATTTTGTTTAGTGCTATATAAACCTCTATGGGCGATTTAATGCCAAAATTTAAGTAATTTGAATATGGCTTTGTCGCCATATTTATTACAATGTTTCAACCATTGTAAAAAATCTGGCCTTTTTAGAATCTGTCTATATTTCTGAGATTTTTGTTTTGTTCAATATTTAATTATTCGGACTATTGTCCTCATCTTTGTCATATATTTATTAATTTTTTAAGCCTAAAAAAAAATTCACTTATTTCTTCAGGTGGTTTAAATGTTGAACTGAACCCTTTATTTCACAGACATTAGAATAAATAAAATGAATGAAAGAGAATTCTGATAAATTCTTGAAGACTGGATCTGGCACAATGGATAAAATCCAATCCGTTGGAACATCCAGTGACCAGACCCAAAGAGTGTCAGTTCAATACCCGATTAAGGCAGTGGAGAACTTGGAGAGAGGAATTAATAGGAGATAACTGATAACTGACATATATTAAACATGACATGTGGAACTAGAACAGTCTACCCCAGTGAGTGAAATAAAGGATTTCAGTTCGACATTTCAACCACCTGAAGAAGGCCGGAGCCTACAATGGCTGAAACGTTGTAATAAATATGGCGACAAAGATGAGGACAATAGTTCGAATAATGTAAATAGGGCTTCAATTAAGTATATTTATTGAATATGGCTTCAAATAAATATATTTTGAACACAATTGTACAATTGTATACCTTCAACTACAGATAAAATGTAGTTTGTCATTTTACTATAAAGATATATTGTTGGACTTTTTATTACAAAATGTATTGTTGGTAATTCTAATATAAAACATATTATTGATCATTCAGCTATAAAAAGTATTGTTGGTCATTTTACTATAAAGATATATTGTTGGTCATTTTATTATAAAATGTATTGTTGGTAATTCTAATATAAAACGTATTATTGCTCATTCAGTTATAAAAAGTATTGTTGGTCTTTTTACTATAAAAATGCATTTTTATACCTTTATAGTGTTTTGTTTTTGTTTGGGGGTTCATAGCTGTGACCCTAGCAGGTGTTACTACCCTGATTCATGGTAAGCCTTGGAACAAAAGCAGTTAAGAGGTGGTGCTACTTTCCTCAATACCTCCAATCTCCTGATCAGAGGTCTTGCTGCCAGGTGTAGTTTATCATCATCCACAAGATTATGCATACTTTGTATTGGGTGAATTCTAGTTTTAAAAAGATAGATGAGTAAGGCTTATAAAGAGGTCATTTATTATGGTAGGAAATATTTCCACTTTTTCTTAAAAGCTGCTACTTCGTGGACCTGGTTTCGCTATGGATGATTTCTTGAATACTGCAATCTTAACTTCTTCAAATTCAATTTTTATCTATCCTCCTTATCCTCGTAATCTTCTCTTTTAATCACCTCATCTTTCATTCATATTATACCTCACACACCATGTCTATTTTAAAAAGTCTCTACCTTGAGTGGCCCTCAAGCCTTGGGTAAACTTTAGCATGAAAAAGAAAAGTAAACGTTAATGACAGCTGGGAAAGATCACCATGTGGAGTGATAAGAATTGATCTCTCAATTCACATTCAGAAGAGACTGTGACACTACATACTTGTTACTATGTAACAAACAAACAGGATATGTCCTCATGGATGTGTTTAAACACAAGGGAAAGAGAATAAAATTAAGAATTAGAAAAGAGTTCAGTAAGAGGAAATGAAATTGGTTGCTCATATTAATAACAGCGTAAATCTCAGATTATAAACCCACTGAAGGGAATCAATACTGGGGAAATACAATGGTAAACAGGATTCCTTTATTTGTCTGCAAGAGCTACCAGTTTAAAAACAATGAAGAACAACAGTTATTTCATATTTAGTAATACAGCATTTTGTTTTGTCTTTCCTCTTTGTAAGTTTTCCTCTGATAAGCGTTTTGACACTGTCATCTGGTCAGTGAATTCAAATCTCACATCACTGAATTGGCATTATGTTTTTGAGAATCTAACAACTGACTTCAAAACTGTGACAGAAAGCCAACAAAGTCTGGTGGTATTGATACAGTACTACTGTGTTTGTCTGGATTTAATATCCATAAAACAATGTCCGAACCCAGAGTCGTTACCTGATGAAGGTTTGATTGGTGGCAGGAACACTGGTGAAAAGGTCACATTAATTTAAAGTTGAGTTGGCTAGATGTTATCATAATTTTGTAAGAAAATAAGAGTTTCTTTTTTTCTCACAATAAAAGATTGTGGGAATCAATTCCAGTTCCATGATTTTAGAAATACTTTAATCTTTTTAAACTTTAAATGTAATGTTAATTTCTATTTGAATTTCTTATTAATGTTTCTGTTATTAATTCTTCCACACTCTATTACCTCTTTGTGTCTTAGTGGCTTTATCACCATAAGGTTGCCTCTCAGTGTCTTTTCATTAAAAACTTTAATGGTCATTGTCTCGATGAGCCCTTCACTATGGTACTTAGACTTTTTGATTTTAATTTTAGACTGGCATTGAGATCTCATCAATTTACAGTTGAGTTGGCTAGATTTAACCATAAATTCTATGCTAACAGTTTCTTTTCAAGCACTTCTTGCTTGTGGAACTCTCTTCTGGCTCCATGCTTTCCATCCAACTTTAATCTTCAAAACTTTAAATGCAATGTCTATCATTTTCTACTTTATTACTTTTCTTTTGTTCTTGCTCCTTAGTAAAGTTTCTCATTTCTAATTCTTCCACACAAATTAACAATTTACAACCAAATGCAATCTTGAGAAGTTAGTCAATGAGCAAATAACAGATTTCAAAATTGCTATTTTAGAAATAAGAAACTCCAAGTACTATAAGAATCCTTCCAAGACACTCATGGCAGAAGCAAATAAAGTGTGTGAATGCATATGTTTTGATGTAATGTGCAGGTATTCTTCCATCTAACACTTAGTAGCTATTAAATTGTTCAACAAGAAAAGCTTCACTAGTTTTAAGAATGAACTACCTACAGAAGAGATATTTATTAATACCGAAATATATCCATATATGACAAAAAAGGAGAAACTAAACTATAAGTATTCTATTGTAGATCCAATATGCATGAAATATTGCAAATTAATTGAGCTTTGAAATTAATCTTGGAAAATAATCTGGATGGTGTTCTTCATGAAATTAACCCCTTTATGTCTTAGTGAAAAATTGCTGCTAAAAAAAAAACAAGGATCATATATTTATAACCCTGCTTTAAATGTAACCTGCAAAATTTAAATTTTGATAAGCCATAGAAAACAAATATATCAGACAATTATATGATGACGGCCTGAGAGTACAATGGTTGAAACATTGTGACATCAACAACAATGAGAGGGATAATAATCTTTATGTAAATAATGCTAACACCTCCAGAAGAAAATTCTTTTTGTAACAAAAGAAGTAATAATCTTTAATTTTTGCAACTCTGATGCTAAGCAGGTTTAGCCATCCCTGACTTTGTACAGCTGTCAAAGATTTAGTTGGTTTTAACGCCAGATAAGAATTACAGTTTTACAAGTAAAAGAGATTATTTGATAGGAAAAATTCCAAGAATGAAGAGAAGAGTAAAGCAATATAAAAAAGAAAAAAAAATGAAAGTTCCAAATCAAACTAAAGGAAAGATTGCATCAACTTGAAATATTACCTCAAGTAGAAGTATAAAAGGTTTTAAAAATAGCCATCAATGGTTACAAATTAATTTTGTCTTGTGGCTCTCAAACATCTGAAGTTTAACAGATTTGGCCATTACATTATCTAAATCTGACTATTCAATATTTTCTTAATCATTTCATCCCAAGTAAAGCAATGAAATTACTAAGATGCAATGTATTACTGAGTGTGAAAGAATATGAAAATAATAAAAATCTGTATCTATATTTCTGAGATGAGGTATTATGTACACTATTTACATTATTCAGACTATTGTCCTCATCCTGTTGCCATATCTATCACAATGTTTCAGCTTTTTTCACAAGACACAATTGACTTCAGATGGTTGGAATGCCAAACTAAAAAATATATTTAGCTCACAGGGTAGACTGTTCTAGTTCCACACAACAATTTAATCATTTCAGTTATTTCCAATTAATAAACCTCTGAAAATTAGATCCACTGACTTAACCAAAATATTGAACTCACAACTCTCTGGGTTCTGTCACTGGATCTAACTTTAATGAGTCTATCCACTTGTGTGATATGTGTCCTTAAAAAACTTTTCCATTAGACATGTCATGTGGAACTAGAATAGTCTCTCAGCAAGTGAAATAAAGGGTTCAGTTCAATATTCCAACCACCTGAAGAAGGCTGGAGCATACAACGGCTGAAATGTGATAAATATGGCAACAAAGATGAGGACATTAGTATGAATAATGTAAATAGTGTAATAAAATGTTTTTTCCGAAATATAAAAAATCTCCTTGTTGATTTTGGAGAAAATAACTAACTTCTCCCTTTCTGAAAGAGACATAAAGAAATAGGATATAACAATGCTTCAGATGACCACAAATAAAAAAATAGGAACAAAATGTCGACAGCATCTTGCTGACTGATGGTTTTTCCACTGCTTTTATTAGCATGAGGCATCCTACTAAGATTTTCGTTTTGATTAGTTTTAATAGAGGCTATTTATTTAAACATGCCAATCTTGTCCCCCTTTCTAATCTTAGGAGAAAAACGTGGACATAACTGGTGTCGATAAACATGTCCATGCATGATCTGGGGCCTCTTTTGCATCAGTACCGATGTTCACCACAAAATCATTATTAAGGAGAGAAAACAATAAGATATTTGTTATGTAGTGGTTTCACAGTGGAGGCTTGTATTTTGTACTAAGTCGGTCCTAAAATAGGTTCGACGTACAAAACGTTAGGAACTTGATATAATAGGTAATAACGCAGCAATCTAGTTGTGGTGGCTGATACTTTAATATCCAACCAACGATCGTTCGACATCGACTGACTGACCAACTCCCTCAGCGACTCCTACTATTCCTACTTATTATAGGTGGGAGAGTCTATTAACAATAGAATAGGTGTGTTCCACTATAACAACATTTCAACTGTCTTTGCAATACTAAAACCTCAAATTTTTCTAGTATTGTTAATAAATTCATAAAATTGAGGTATCAAAGATGAAAAAATATTAGAACCAATATCTGTCTATATCTCTAAGATGTTGTATTATGATTACTTGCATTATTTAGATCAATCCACATAGCCCAGTGGATAAAGACATTGGTTAGATCCTTGGCTTTACCCAAAGAGTTGTGAGTTCAATCACCAGGCCATGACATATCCCATAATCATTCTTGCGTCTTGGAAAGTTTTTTAAAGAAAATATCAAGACATCTGGAAGAGGCATGGCATGTGAACTAGAACAATCTTTCTGGTGGATGAAATAAAGCATTCAATTTGAAATTCCAATTCTCAATGAAAAGGCTGGAGCATACTGTCTTAGCCAAAATCGTTTCGTTTTATACAATGAATGCAGATTTTTTTCCCTTTAATGTAAATAATGCAAGTAATCATAAACTGGCTGCCATTCATTTATAGAGACATCCTATTTTTTTTGACATAAAAGGCCAGAGCATACAACAATTGAAACATTGTGAATATGGCATGTTTGGATTAAGTCCGAATAATGAGAATAATGCAAGTCAACTCAATTGCTTTGAAAATATTTATAGAAAAGGCAAGGTGAAGTTTCATTAGAATGCCGAATAAATGACTGAATCCAGGATGCCAGGTGAGGACCAATAACATTGCAGATTCTTCTTTGGATTTTATCAAAGAATCTCTAAATATATACAGAAAAAATTCAGACCAAATGTGGCAGCAATATTCAATGCATGGATAATTAACAGACTTACAACAAATTTTCTTGGCAGCAGACCAAGCAATTGATTTAATATAGTCTTTCCAATTCATGTCAATAGTAAACAATAGCCTAAGAAGTTGCAGTGAGCCACTCTTGTGAAGGTTAGCATCAACCAGGTTGATGGAAAGCAAAACAGTAGTTTCATTTAAGAAGCCTTAAAATTAACAAGTAATTCCTTGCCCAACAAATTGTCAGTGATTTTTTGGATGAGCTGCAAACTTAAGCTCATCAAGCAAATCAAATTTATATATTAAGACCGGATATAAATATGCTATTTCATCAGTACAGATTGTATATAGAAGAACATATAATGACATCGAAAAATTTGTTTATATAAATATATATATATACAAAATAGATCCAAACAGTGGCTGTATATATGGAGGACAAATGTATTGTATTTTTTGATACATTTATATTGCAAATACCTTTTGGGGTTTAGGGTTACTTCTTTACATATTTATCACTTCATAATGGCAAGAAGAATAATGGAGACGCTGATGAGCCCTCCCTACCCAATAACAAATTTCAACTATATCTGTTTAAATTTCCGAGATGATATTATATTATTTACATCATTCACCTGTTATCCTTCTTCATTGATATACTCATGTTTCAATCCACTTTATACTCCACAAATATCAGGTGATTGGAATGTTATAAAATAAAATATTGCTGGATTCATTGATTTATATTAAATAAACCATAAAAGACAAAACACATAATAATTTAGTCATATAATATATTATATATTTATGTATATATATCATCTTTATATCTTCCCGTGGTTGGTCTAACTCACATTAAAAATCCCTATACCAAACTGCTTAGTCCTGCATTGCCATCCCCAGATCCCCAATGTCAATCAAACCATTCCAAGCCATGGTGAGAAAATTTAATTTTGGGGAAAAATATATTGGTTAGATGAAGGATGCCATAAAGTATATGATATTGGTCTCATTTCTATATTAATATGGGTTTCATTGTTTGGGATCTCCAAATTGATTTTTCTAAGCAGATTTGTATATGTTCCATCCAGCCGTCTAAATGTAAAATTTAAATCTAAATTTCTGATCCATAAATAAAAATGGTTTCAATCAGTGTTTGAAAGGTTTGAACTTTTTAAAATCAATGGTTTGTTTAAAATCCCATACAAGAACTTATCACAATAATTTAGGCATATAAGTTATACTAATTAACATACTTTCTGCAATTTCTAGTGGATGATGAACATAAAACAAGGCCCCATCACAAAATGACCATTATCTTCGTTTCACAAAAAACTTTGCATGAGTTCCAGTCAAAAAATAAAATTATAATTTTTCTAATAAAGTGTTTTCTTTTTTTACCAATAAAATTGGTTCCCTCCTAATTTAAAACTCAAAACATTTTTCAAACCTGTTTAGCCAAAAAAAATGATCATAAAAGGATATAAGAACACATCCAACAAAATACACCATGAGTCAATTAAATTTACCAGGAAGATTAAAATAACCAATCCTCAAAAGGTCTAAAAAAAGCAGTCAGCAGCTATTTGCCAGCAGCAGTTTGCCACGCCAACCATGCGAGAACTATTCTGAGAGATCAAAAAAATCTTTTTGGCCTGAAAAATACCATGAAGGCAGATGTCCTAAACTAAAAATCCTAATGTTTAAATCATAATTATCTATTTCTTGTTGAGGAATTTCGGTGAAACCATACACTTTGTCTATAACATGAATTTCAAGTTCCATTTTTGGTGGTGCATCTCCCAGATCTCTCAGTTATTTCTCTTAACTGGTGTTGACAGAATATCAAGTTTTTTGGTTGGCCACTGTGAATGCCGAAAGACTGAACTCAAATCATGCAAGACAATTTAATCACTGGATCTGTTAACTATATCCACTGAGCCTCCTGATTGTGAGTTCAATACAAATAATGATCAAAAGCATACCCTAGATCTACAAGGAAATGGTTAGCTGAAAGTAACGTTGATGTCTTCTAAATGGCCAAGTCAGTCCCCAGACTTGAACCCAATTGAGAATTTATGGTGATATTTGAAAATTCAAATTGGGAAAAGAGTGAAGAACAAATATCAAGAATTTGAAGACAATATGCCAAGAAGAATGGGACAAAATACCACTCAATTTGTGCAAATCATTAGTTGAGACGTACAGGAATAGACTGGTAGCTGTTGAACTCAATAAAGATATTCCATTAAGTATTAAATTAAGTTAATATGCTTTTTTTGTTTTTTACGAATACTTTTTTCATCAGTTAAAATGAAAAAAAAATGCATTAATTTCTGTTAGAATAAAATTAATTAAGTTTATTACTATTTTTTAATAAAATGTATCTTTACACAAAAAAATATCAAAATTTGTTTTTTCTTTAAAGGCTTTTACATTTATAAAAATACAATTTATCATGTGTATGAATATTTATTTCCCCCTACTGTGTATATATGAGAGCAATTAATATCAAAGTTGGAATTTTTTTTTTTGTATGTAATGTTTTATCCTTTAGGAATTCATTGGACTAAAATGCTTTTGTTTGTTGTGAAGGAGCAAATGTGCCACATAAATGAAAGATTTTTCCATACATCATTGAACAGTATATATAGATAGATAGATAGATAGATAGATTGCATTCAAGCATGAAATAAACTGTTGCCACTTGGTGTTAACCTCGGTGTCATATGCCCTATCCCTGATATTGAGCACTTTGACCCATAAGTATATCATGCCTTAAAACTAAATATATATATATATATATATATATATATATATATATATATGTGTGTGTGTGTGTGTGTTGTGTGATGAAAAACTCTGATGTAATTATTAACTGAAGAGTTCTACACTAAACTTTGTTTGATAGAGAGTAGGTTTTATTGGCATCTGCCCAACCAAAAGATTTTTTGATTATTTCAAATGAAAGGAAGCTTTCAATGCAACGACCTTGTCCAATTTGTTTCATTGTTTCTTCAAATAGAAGTGAAACTCCAACTTTTAAATCTATTTTCTTTCCTTCCCCATTCAATTATTTGGTTTCATTTTTACTTCATTTAACTTTATTAAGTAAAAAAAAAAATTCATTTTTTTTAATTCATTAATAGATTTCTTACATTTTGTTTTGGTCGAGATCATTTCCATTAATACCACCAGAATTATTTATTTCTTGCAATTGTTTCACTAAATAATGTCCATGTTGGTATATATATATATATATATATGTATGTATGTGTGTGTGTTGTGTGTTTGTTTGTGTGTTTATTATATATATATATATATATATATACATATAATAATGTACACAGAATAAAGAACAATTAACACTTATAACCAACTGGTCCTTTTTTTGATTTTTTCAGTAGACAAATAAAACAAGAATCATTTCAACCTGATTGCCTACTCCAAATATTTGTAAGCGGTGCTGTAAGCAACAAAGTTGTGCCTTTTTTTGAATAATGGGCTGTTGAGAGAAGACATTCTACTTAGAGTAGGTGATGCTGACTATATGCATATGAATAATACAGGTCAGGTATTAGCTAATAGTCAGCATGGGTCTGGGACTGGGAGAGCTATATAACACCAGTGTTTTCTCAGTCAAGAAATATTGCTCTCAATGTGCGGACATGTGGAAACATTACTCTACCAAAAACATCTTCCAACTTGCTTCCCTTGTGAACTGTATTTAAATATCTGATCTATTTCCCATGGCGCCATTTACCATTTTTGATATAAAAGACACAAAGAGATACCAGAGTATTCCTGATTTCAGCAAGGCATATTCAGGAGTATTTCATGCATCCAAGTTTTTTGTATTTAAAAATAATAGTAATAATACAACGCAAAGACACTTATCAAAATGCATAAAAATATTAATATGTTTAAGGGGGGTAGAATTTTTGTTAAAAAAAGTGCTCAATAGATCACTATAGTAATAATAGTCTATAAATGAATAAAATTCAAAGGACTTAATTGAAGGATGGAATATAATTAAAATTCTTCTTTTATGTGCTCTGTCCCTTCAAAATGTAAGTGGTTCTCCACATCTTCCTGTCCCTTGTAGCTCTTAATAAGTGTTGTCTTGTTATTTCTCCTAAACCCTGTTCTGCCATCCATTTGTTCAATCTCATCAAGTTCATTATACATTGCTTTACTCTGTTACTCTTTCCCTTAATCTGTCCTGTGAGTATCATGTTTTCCAAGCCCTCCTTCCTCGTTATGTGCCTCATAAATTTCATCTGCCTCTTCCTGATGTTAAGTATGTTCTCTTTTCATTTCCATTTTCTCCAAAACTTCATTGTTGCTCAGTCTATGGTATCCCCAGCATCCTTCTGTAGAACCACATTTCTTTGTTTCTAAGTAAATTTTTCTGTCTCTCAATACTCTTTTTTTTTTTTTTTTTTTTAAAGCATTCCAGCCCAAGGGGAGAGTGCCACTAGCACACAAGGGGTTGCAGAGGGTGGAAATAAGAGTAAGCAGGTGTGATAGAGGAAAGGATGAAGAGAAGGATGGGGAATTGGATCAAGTCTTCTGAAGATGTCGATTAACATTGCATTTGAATAATTGAAGATTATAGCTATCAGGGAAGCAAGTAAAATGAAGAGAGTTCCACAGACGAGAAGTGCGAGACATTAAGCTATTGCAGTAGAAGAAATGGCTACATTTAACCGTTTTGACAGTGAAAGAGACTGAGATGCCAAACTAGTAGCATGCTTAAATTCATGCAGTCTGGGAACCAATTAAAGTAGCTTGTCAGAGCAGTTACTATGAAAGTATTTGTAGAAAGGACAGAGGGAAATGACAGCACATCTGTGAGAAAGTGACTGTAGATGAGATGCCAGATCAGGACCAATAGCATTGCATATCTGTCTCTGGATTTTGTCAAGGATCTTGAAATGAACAGCAGGGGCTCTAGTCCATATATGGCAGCAATATTCTATGCAAGGGCAAATGGTTGAATTATAGATTTGAAGGATGGACTTGGGCAAGAAAAACGTTCTGGTACGATACATAGAACCAACTTTCTTTGTGGTAGAGGAAGCTATTCATTCAATGTATATGCTTAGCTTCTTTAATGTATCTTTGGCCATTCCAGTATATCTTCAGATCTCAGTTTCTCACTTTCTGTCCTCTGTCAGAAAACATTCCAGATATTTAGATTTCTGTACTTCTTTGATTTCATCCTTTTGCTTGAGGATATTTAAACATATTCAATTTTCAAATATTTAAGCATGCAATGCTCAAAAGAGGCAATGAAATGCACCTGGGTAGTGTAGTAACAGATGATGAAAAATGAGTTGCAGAAGTCCAAAGTGGCAGAGGCATAGTGAAAGATGCCTTCCAGAAATTAAGTATTAAGAGATAGGAAAATGTTAAAAACAAGACTGCTGAACTGCTATATATCTAATTTTCTTGATATCAATAAATGCTGGACAATTTCTTCTCAGACAAAGAAAACACTTAAATGATACTGAGCATTGCCATCAACTGAACATAGGAGCAACAAGAAGTTTTAATGAAAATAAGAACTACAAGGAATCTTATACTTACAATCAGAAAGAGATAGTGATGTACTACTGTTAAATGTAGAGAATAACATGGAATGAATATGTGAGGAATAAGGAAGTTTTAAGGAAAATAGAATTTACATGGACCGATTCCCAGACTTCATGAATTAAAGCATCCTACGAGGCTGGCATCCCGCTCTCACCCTTTCACTGTTGAAAATGTTAAATGTAACCGTCTCTTCTACTCCAATAGCTTCATATCTTGCACCTCTCACTTGTGGAACTCCCTTCACTGTTCCTGTTTCCCCAATAGTTATAATCTCCAATTATTCAAATGTAATGTCAATCGACATCTCCAGTTGCCTTGATCTATCCTCTATCCTTCTCCTCATCCTTTCCTCTATCACTCCTATCTGATCTCTCCAAATCCTCTGTAACCCCTTGCATACTAGTGGCTTCCCGCTTTGCTTGGGGTGAAATGCTTAAAAAAAAAAAATCTTATGCTTACAATCAGAAAGAGACAGTAATGTAGTTCTACTGTTGTGTACAGAGAATAACATGGACTGAACATTTGAGCAATAAGGAAGTTTTAAGGAAACAAAGAACTACAAGGAATATTATACTTACAATCAGAAAGAGACAGTGATGTACTACTGTTAAATGTAGAGAATAACATGAAATGAATATGTGATCAATAAGAAAGTTTTAAGGAAAATATGATCTGCATGGAATCTTATACTTACAATCAGAAATAGACTTGAAATTTCTTGAACACATAATGAAAATAGAAGGCCTAGAGAAGTTAATAATCACAAGACATACTGAAGGCAAGAAAAATCAACTGAAAATTGTGAGTAAGCAACCTAATGTGTGAATGGATACCAAATTAAGGAAAATAATTGATTTAATTGATTTGTTTTTAATGGCTTATCAACCATTTGCAGGTTATTTAAAGCCAGAAATCAGTTTTAGATTGTAAGAATTTATTTTGAGATAATAATGGTTTAGTGATACATTATCATCTGAATGGGCATAAAAAAAATTAATTCCTTGAGAAAAGCATACATCTGTTCTCTTTCTCTCTTCTGTTGACAAGGAAAATTTTGTATTCCAAATCATGCAAGAGTAAAAGAATCTGTGGAGAGCCATGACTGCTTATGTCCTCAAAGGGCACAGTGATTTTAAAAAATTCTCATCAGTGGTGATTTACTATGTTTAGGTCAGGGTGTTCTGAAGTATTACTAGTGTTCTAAAGTATTACTATTATTATTTACACTTTCTGCATACAGACTATTCTTGTTTTGTCGTCGTCATCATCATCCTTCAACCTCCCTATGGTTGGTCAGAACTCCATTAACAATCTCTTCCCACACTGCTCGATCCTGCATTTCTATCCCCAGATCCCCAATGTCCAACCCTGAGTCCCAAGCCATGGAGAGTGGGAAAGCCAACTTCCGTGAGAAGACACCTCCAGAAGGATACCATAGAAGTAAGGATGAGACAACCACCATGTTCGCTTGGTGCCAGTGGCTAGCAAACTGCAATAGCTTTTGTTTGACCTTAAGTGAGATTGGTCTCAGTTCTCTGTTAACTGTATGAGATTTCCAACTGATGTTCTTGATTTTTCTAAGCAGATTTGTATATGTTCCATCCAGCCGTCTTTCAAGACAAACAGATAACGTCTAAATTTCTGATCCATACAATAAAACTGGTTCAATCAGTGTTTGAAAGGTTTGAACTTTTAAAGAGGATGGTTTGTTACACACATCCCATACAAGAGCTTATTACAATAATTTAGTCACATTAGTCAAATTATACTAATTAACATGTTATGGGGTTTGGTTTCATATTGGTCTTCTCTGAATGTTATTTTTATATTTTTAGGGTTGAAAAGGGCATCACTTGACCACAACAGGATTGTAATATTATAAGCAAAATTATACATGATGTACAACAAAATACAATTCAGAAACAGTTTGTTTTATAGGAATGGGTAAAAAGATAAATTTTTTTATTAGATATTTCAGCATGTCAAGTAATTTATAATTCAGTAACATTTTTAAGTATTTAAGTTTCTGTTACAATGATACATTAGTGGAATAAGTGATTTCTTTTTTTTAGTGTACATTCAATAAGAGTTTTTCTTTTATTTCTTAGTAATACATTTCAAAGAAATCATTGCATTATTCAAAGAATATATATGCATATAATTTTAGTAAAAACAGAAATATAGAACACTCTTTACATTATCCAGACTATTGTCCTCATCTTTGTCGCCATATTTATTACAACGTTTTGACCATTGTATGCTCAGGCCATCTTCAGGTGGTTGGATTATCGAACTGAACCCTTTATTTCATAGGGAATTGGTAGACTGTTCTAGTTTTACATGCCATATTTTAATGGTTATCTCCTGTTAATTCCCCTTTCCAAGTTCTCCACTGCCTTGACTGGGTATTGAACTCACACCAAAGTTGGGTCCTGTCACTGGATCTAACTAACACCTTTATTCACTGTGCCATGTGTCAGGAAAAGATATTTAGATAGGCCAGAACCTCATACAACAGACAAAAAATTGTATGGCAAAAAAAACATGATGGACAATAGTCCAAATAATGTAAATAGTGTATATAGTAATCATCTCAGAAATATAGAAAGAAAACTGAACTTGAAATGTTGTAATAAATATAGCAACAAAGATGAGGACAATAGTCCGAATAAAGTAAATAGTGTATATAGTACCTCATCTCATAAATATAGACAGAAACTGAATGGCTAAAACGTTGTAATAAATGTGGCGACAAAGATGAGGACAATAGTCCAAATAATGTATATAGTGTACATAATACCTCATCTCAGAAATGTAGACAGATACAGAAATATTCGCTTATTTATAGCTGGCAACATATTTTATCAAAGATTGTCTTGAACACCTGCTTTCTTAGGTGGTCAAAATCAAAGAAAAAGAGAGTTTAGATTTTTATTTCTTTTGGTGGTAAAGCACTTGTTCTAATGCATCATGGGAATAGCCTAGATCTTATTCAACTTTTTTATAATCTAACTTTTTCTTTCTTTATTGTTGACTATAATTCTTGTCTTGTATTTTAAAGTATTTAAAATTATCTTAACATTTTATTATTAGTTTAGTTATATTTTTTCCTTCTGCTTGTGCTGTTAGGCATCGCAGGAAGACATAGTCGTCTGTCAACAGCAAGGTGAGTGACCTGATATCTTGTGGGCTGTGAGAGTGTCTGCAACTGAGTCATTCTAGCATCTTCTTGGTCTGCTTCTCTCCAGCCAGAGTACCTGAGGGTGTATGACCCCTTTATTATTATCATTAATTATTGCCATTCCAGATTACTACATAGTCTTCAAATAGTGGTTGGGCATATTTAGTAGTTTATTTATTGCTATCACTTCACCATTTTTAAAGATTTAAAACATTTTCCAAAATGCATCTAGTTATTGGATTTTAATAAAGGGTTTGGCATTTATGCAAAAGGGAATACATATATTTTTTAAGCAGTTTCACTTCAAAATTTTGGAGAAACATTTAAGTATTTAAGATTTTCTTTACAATGATGATTTAGAGAAATATATATTTGTTAGTAAATTTCTACTTTTTTTTAGTGTACATTCAAGAAGAGTTTTTCTTTTATATCTTAGTAATACATTTCAAAGAAATCATTGCATTATTCAAAGAATATATGTGCATATTAGTTTGGTAAAAACAGAAATATAGAAATATTTGCTTATCTGCAGCTGGCAATATATTTTATCAGAGATTGAACATCTGCCTTTGGAGGCAGTTGAAGTCACAGCCTGAGTTAGAAAGAGCAGTAAAAAGTTTGTTCTAATGCATCATGGGAATATTGTATATTTAACATTTTTTATAATTGTTGTAACCTAGGGAAGGTTACTGAATAGAATAATCAAACGAAGGTTGGTAATGAATGGTAATACTTAGGACAAGAAAAACATATAAGATTCGCCAGCAGCACGTAGAAGTAGTCAACTGCTAGAAGTGAGTCAAGTGAATTCCACAATGAATCTCCAACTCTCGACCATGTACAGTATTCACTACTTTATTTATAGGAATAGGAGCATACCCATTATCGTCTGTAGGTATGCTATAACAATTTCAAGAGTATGCCTTAAAAAGTTTTATAGCATATCCTAATGACATTAGTTAAAATGGATAACCTTTATTTCAGTTTTCATGTGTCAGAATTATAAACTACAGTTGTGGAAAATGAAGAAATGCATTCAATTATCAAAGAAATTTATCAAATTTTTCAACTGCAATGAAGAAAAGAGGTAATTTTAATAATATAAATATTTACAATACATGGAAAAAATTAAATGTCAGTTTAAACTGAAAAAGGAAGGATAATAGTTAAATTTGCTAAAAGGGAAACTTACTAAAGGTTTATAATCATAGAAAATTTACAAAATATCAAGGGTTCATATTAGTTTCTAGGATTTCTGTTGTAACCTAGAGAATGTTACTAAATAGAATAATCAAACGAATGTTGGTAATGAATGATAATACTTAGGACAATATAACAATACATATAATTTGAGAGGTTTAGAGTAGTGTGTAGAAGTAATTCAACTGGTTTTCAAGACCAACATACAGTATTTACCACTGTATTTATGTGAATGGGGACATACCCATTATCGTCTGTAGGTATGCTACAACAATAATTTTATTTTTTCTTTCTTTATTGGCAGCTACAATTCTGAGCATTGTGTTTTAAAGTATTTTTATTGCTTAACTTTTCTTTTTTCTTTTATTACTAATTATTTTGGTTCTAGACTACTAAATAGTCTCCCAAGTAGGAGTTGGGGTTTATTTAATAATTTATTTATTGCTATCACTACACACCGATAGCTCAGGGAAGAAGAGGTGGATTCATAGCTTTCCCAATGGTATTTGCACATAAGTGAATATAACAAGCTCAACTGGAATTTGAACTTGGCTCTCCAATTAACAATTCTGAGCCATTATCTATTAAACCATTTGCACATCCAAGTTTACAGCACTTGGTATTCCCAAGCAGTCACCCACATAGTGGAATAGTTTCTTGTTACTTTTTACATGGTTTAGAATTCAGTGTTCCTTCTTCTCAACTGGTTATCAATCACCACAGGCTAGAAAGCTAAGGTTGTGTGGTTTACTACCTTTTTAATTCATGTTTAAACCTTGTGTTCAAAGGAATAAAAAAATATAAGGAAATAATACTAAAAAAAATTAAATTTTAAATTAAAAAGGATAAAGTATCTGTCTATATTTCTGTTGTAAAAACTCCAAGATGAAATTCAGTCTCCAATGAATGACAAACGCAGGAATGAAATATAACAAATAAATGTATTTACAATCTGCAATACAATTGGTAATAACACGGTTAGTAAATCCAGAAATATTAAGAAGTAGCAATAATAGTAGAGTCTACGTGC
The DNA here is from genome assembly GCA_903632075.3 of Acanthosepion pharaonis. NCBI lineage: Eukaryota > Metazoa > Mollusca > Cephalopoda > Sepiida > Sepiidae > Acanthosepion > Acanthosepion pharaonis. Next base: position 8,578 of record CAHIKZ030001750.1, on the reverse strand, counting down.
TTGTAACTGTAACTTCACAAGTGGTTACCTCACACTATTACTCTACCTCCAACTCAATCACAATCTCTATCTCTACTCATGACTGACTCTGGGTATTTAATGGCAGCAGTCCAAGTACACACTGGTTGAGTCCACTTGTATGAAAAAAATTGGACCCTATAACAATTTTGAGAGATGAGGTGTTATGTACACTATTTACATTATTCGGACTATTGTCCTTGTTATCTGTCATTATTTCTGAGATGAGGTATTATGTACATTATTTGGACTATTGTCCTCATCTTTGTCGCCATATTTATTACAACGTTTTGGCCGTTATATGCTCTAGCCTTCTTCAAGTGGTTGGAATGTCGAACTGAACCCTTTATTTCGCTCACTGGGGTAGACTGTTCTGGTTCCACGTGAATGTCTAATGGATGTCAGTTATCAGTTATCACCTGTTAATTTCCCTATATGAAAGTTCTCCACTGCGGTTATTGAACTCACACTTTTGGGTCTTGTCACTTCTATCTAAACCAACAATTTATCCACTGTGCCAATATATCCGAATAATGTAAATAATGTATTGTCCTCATCTTCATCGCCATATTTATTACAACATTTCAGCAGTTGTATGCTCCGGCCTTCTTCAGGTGGTTGGAATGTCAAAATAAAACATTTTGTTTATCCATCTTTGTTAAATAATATTTAACCAACAACATTTTGAATTTTTCATTGTAACTGTCTATATTTCTGAGATGAGGTTTTTTTTGTCTATTTTCATTATTCGACCTATTGTCCTCATCTTTGTTGATATTTATTATAACGTTTCAGTATCTGGTTAAGGCAGTGGAGAACTTGGAGAGATGAAGTAACAGGCAATAACTGATAAATGACATCCATTAAACATGGCACATGGAACTAGAACAGTCTGCCAGATTGATATTAAAATAAAAAGTTCAGTCGTTACATTCCAACCACCAAGAAGGCTGGAGCATGCAAAACGGCCGAAATGTTGTAATAAATATTCTTTCAAAGATGAGGAGAATAGTCCAATAATATAAATAATGTACATAATTTTCATCCCAGAAATATAGACAGATACTGAAAGGCCAAAAATGTTGTAATAAATATGGCGATAAAGATGAGGACAATATTTCCATCATAATGTAAATAGTGTAAAATCATAAGTCTATTTATTTCTGTTTATGGTGTGTGTATTTTAATTATATGTGTTTTAAGGTTGAATGTAATAGAGGAAGAAAGCAAAGTGCCGACGAGAGGAGATGGACATCTTGACTCTCTGAGGGTCCATAGTGAAGAGAATGAGTTCAGTGTTTTGGGGCTTTGAAGTATCTATTTTCAGGCAGGAAAAAAGTTACTGTTGCATGCTGGAAAAACTGGGAAAAAATTATTTTAGTTTTATTTATTTTATTCATGATATTTATAATTATTATCTTTTTATTCTTATTTATTAATAATAATGTCCCTACAAGGTTTACCCAGCTATTTAAACAGTGAGGATAAAGATTCTAGTCCAAATAAATCACAAAATGTTAGACCATAAAAGGAGATGCTGAAATTTGAATATGCTTGTCGTAAGAGCAAATATTCTATGCTTACTAATCTGAATATTTCTCATGATCAAATAATCAGTTTGAACCTCAAGGCAAACACAGGAGACAATGGTGGCTAGAGGCTAATTATTTGGTTTTATTTTGGTCAGAGTTGATTCATTATTAACAAGACAGAAAGTACCATAGTCTGAAGTGTCTCACATGAACAGCTGGTGACAGGTGAACTTCTGTTATTTTGTCAGCTTACCAATTCCTTGACACCTGTCACTTTTTCTTCGTTCTTTTTTTTTTTTTTCAACCTGACAAGTTAACAAATTCTGGGAAAATTTGGGCTGCAGAGATAATCATAGTCAAACAGTTTGTTGCCTTGGTCAAAGTTTTACTCTTCGTAAAAAGCAGAGTAAAACCAGAGTCTCAGCTGCATACTAACAATATTCCTTCAACCTTTTACAAAACTGACTAAAAGAAAAAGTAACAAGCAAATAATTGATGACACTGTATATGTCGACACATGATACATCCGTGTATCTTGCTGCTTATTGTGTATTGCACCTGATATACATGTGTGTCCATTTCACAGTTTTTATTTACTAAATAATAAAATACTTCGATGTTATTTTTATATTTTTACTTTGATCTCTCGAAATGTTTCGAGTAAGAAACAATGACCAGGATGCAGAAAAAAAACTGAGTCAGTGTGAAGGATACATATTATTATTCATAATTTATCTCTTTTACTGCTGCATTGTCATAACATTATTTACTGGCTGTGCTGGCCCATTTGGGAAAAAAACAGAAAATTGCCATTTACTGGAAATAAAAGACTACAGAGACATTGATTATGATTTCTCATGTGCAACACTTTGTTTCAATCACTTATCATCTTGTTCACACATGTTGTTAGTCTTTTGAACAGAAGTGGAGGTTTATTCCTGGTTTAAGATTGGGTTTCCAATTCCTTCTGAAGTCTTTTCATTCCTTTTTCACTACCAGTAGCCTAGTTTGGTATAAATTGATTAAAAGAAAAAATAAGATATTCTGCAGTACAGACTAAGTGGAAGAACATCCCCAATATACATAATAAAGATACATCATGAAACAGGTCATATTGTACACTTTCTAAGCTGGTTTGGAAATAGCACTAAGCACTAGTTAGATCATAACACAAATATCAGGGACCTATATATATATATATATATATATATATATATATATCCATTTACAGGAGGCACTCTAAGTTTTGTAAAGGCATATGACACCATTCATAGCAGAGGAAGTATTAATAAAATTATCACGACTTATGTAATAATTTCTTTTGATTATTTTTATTTTATTACTTTATTCTTTATCAATAAAATACAGGATATATATATATATATATATATATATATATATATAATTTATTTGAAAATTATAACATAAATATGTTATAAAATGACTACAAAAATAATATTTTGTTTCAACACTTCTAACAATACTTATCAAGTTATGCTGTTGAATGTAGAAATAGGTACTAAATTTTTTTACCAGTACTCTTATTGCAATTTTTCTGTAATCATTGCATTTTTTATCACAGCTTATATTGCAATTTTTCTTGTTATTCATTGCTTTTCTCTAGCACTCCTTATTACTGGTTCCCATATTGTATTCATTTCTATGCTTGGTTGGCTCAGGAAATTTTTGTGGCCTAGCATATGTGTAGATACCTTAAGTTTTGGTACTTTTTTGTTGAATATGGCGATGAAGATAACAGTGTAAATAATGTAAGTAATCATAATGCCTCATGTCAGAAATAGATTGGGATTATGGCAATGAAGACGAGGATAACAGTCTGAATAATGTAAATAATTTAAATAATCATAATACCTCATCTTAAAGATATAGACAGATGTTTATTTTCTTCATATCACAGTTGTTTAATATGTTGACCAAAGAAATGAGTGGATTATAATGCTATAACAAAAAAGCAAGAAAAAAATCAAAAAAGTTCATTAAAGTTAAAACCATATCTAAACATGAAAATATTTAATCTTAGAGTTTCAAAATAACTTAAGATTATTTCAAGTTATTTCTGGGATTTTCAAACTTTTCTGCCAATTCTATATTCATAAGTCTGTGGATTTGTACATTCTTAAAATATTATCTAAACATTTATAAATTTCTTTCAAATTCTTTTTTTGTTTTGTTTTTAAAGCTAATGCTACCATGAATTGATTCTAAGCCTTCTTTGGACAAACATCTTCATTTATATTGTTTTTATCTCTTATCGGTTCTTCGATAAAATTAGAAAAAACTTTTTCAGTCTGATCTCAAAGTTCTTTAATGAATACAAGAATTCTTTAGCTTATGAATCTATTGTGTGAATATCTCGAGAAGGTAATGCTTATCAAAATACTTTGCAATAAAAACTGACAAAATAAATAAAGTCAGAAAACATTGGTTATGATTAAAGTAACTACAGCTAGAAATCTCAAAGCAACTTAAGAGTCTCTGAAAGTGAAGAAATTTATTATTGTTGCTTTTTATCGCACTCATTTGGAGCAATAGACTCTACATTATAAAAATTATTTTACGACTAATTTTACGGCATCTTATCATTGCTTTTTCTCCAAAACACTATGAGTTAATACTTTTCATTATGACTGATATTTTGTTACGAGTTTTTTGTTTATATTTTATCATTTTACCCTAAGCAAGGCCATAAAGCCACTAAGATGCAAAGGGTCATTAAGTCAGAAAGAATATGAGGAAAACAAAAAAACATTATTAAGTTAAAAAGAACAATGAAAGAATAGGAATTAAGAAGACTGTCATCACATTAAAGTTTTTCGAAGATCAAATTTGACTGGAAAGTGAAGAAATTTATTATTGTTGCTTTTTATCGCAATCATTTGGAGCAATAGACTCTACATTATAAAAATTATTTTACAACTAATTTTGTGTCCTGGGTATGATGATAAACTTCATCTGTGTCCTGGTAAGGCGATAAACTTCGTTTGTGTCCTGGGTAAGACGATAAACTACATCCGTGTCCTGAGTAAGACGATAAACTTCATCCCCCATTAACGAATGTAAGATGATAAACTACATCCGTGTCCTGAGTAAAACGATTCAAAAAACATCCGTGTCCTAAGTAAGGCGATAAAACATCCGTGTCCTGATAAAACCGATAAAACTACATCCGTGTCCTGGGTAAGACGATAAATATATATCCGTGTCCTGGGTAAGAATATAAACTACATCCGTGTCCTGGGTAAGGCGATAAACTACATTTTGTCCTGGGTAAGACGATAAACCCCATCCGTGTCCTATGGTAATTCGATAAACTACATCCGTGTCCTGGGTAAGACGATAAACTTTTGGATCCAAAATTGCTGGACCTTAAGAAACATGGCACACTGGAAAAAAAACCATTAAAACATCCAGTGACAGGACCCAAAAAATGTGTAGTAAATAAACTTAGGCTTATTTTTTAGAACTTGAAGAGGGGAAGAACAAAGATAACTGATAACATGACATCCATTAAATAAGGCACGTGGAACTAGAACAGTATACACCTGCGTTTTGTTTAAAGGGTTTAGTTCAACATTCCAACCACCTGAAGAAGGCCGGAGCATACAATGGCTGAAACGTTATGATAAATATGGCAATAAAGAGAACAATAGTCTGAATAATGTAAATAGTGTACATAATACCTCATCTCAGAAATATGGACAGATATTGAAGTTAGTTTAAAGAAGACAAAGGTATTCTACTAGCCTGTGCCTCAGGATGAGTACTGCCCTCCCTACATCCTCATTGGCATGACTGAGTTGAAAGCAGTCCATCGGGTTTACCTACCTTGGATGTACCATCATGTTATAAGCTTGACAACAGATTGGCAAAGGTGAGCATTGCTTTTGGCAGATTATATAAATGTGTGTGGTACAACAAACACCTGAAGAAGGACACTAAGATCAGTGTGCATATTGCTGTTGTCCTCACCACTCATCTATACAGCTCAGTGTCATGGGTCACTTACTGACCACCTACAACTCCTTGAAGAGTTCCACCAGTTCTGCCTCTGTATCATCTTTAACATCCACTGGAGTGACTTTGTTACCAATATTGAAGTCCTTGAAAAGACAAAGATCACCAGCATTGGGGCCATGCTGCTGAAGTACCAGCTATGCTGGGCTGGACATGTTTCCAGGATGGAAAGAAGCGATTAAAAGATTGCCTGAAAAAAATCCTTGGATGCCTGTCACGTTGACCATTGCCAATGGTCAACCCTAGCTGAGAACTGTGACAGCTGGCACCTCACCACCAACCATGCTGTTCCCTACTTTAAAAATACCTGCAGAGCCACTCTCAGGGACAAGAGACAGAAGAGGAAGTAGTGGAACACTATGTCATTGAACCTAGTCTGAACTTTCACCTGCAACTGCTGCGACCATGTATGTCTGTCAATTGATATGAACAGATTCCTTCTTGATCTTTGTTTTGTAAAACCAAGATGATGGTGATGATAGTTTGATTTAAGAAATTACAGGATGTCATATGGCTTAATGTCATGAAATTTCTTTCATGGTGGTTTTTTGGTAGTATTTTAAACAGATTTGGGTGAAGTCATTACAATTTGTTAGTCTGTGTATATTGTTGGTAATTTTACTATAAATATGTATTGTTGGAAATTTTTTATATAAAAATGTATTGCTGGTATTTTCATACTTTTATAGCGTTTTATTTAAGGATTCACTATTTGTCCATAGCTGGGACCCTAACTGGTGCTATGACCCTGGGTCAGGATTGACCTGGAAACAACAGCATTTAAAGAAACAGTTCCATGCTCCTCACAACCTCCAGATCAAAGCCCTGGATGTAGTTTATCTATCTATATTCATATTTTATATATATATATATATATATATATATATATATATATAAAAGTGAACATAGAAGTCAACACTTAGAGCGACAGTCTGTTTCATGCTATATGCAATTGCATATAATATGAAACAACTGTTCATCTAAAATGCCAAACCTTTATATTAAGCTCTATCTCTGATATCAGCACTTTATCCCATAAATATAGCAGACCTTAAGACTATATATCTTCATATATATATATATATATATATATATATATATAAGATAGTGAAGAACTTAACACCAGGTGTCAATTCACTCCTTTGTCTTCGAGACTACAAAAATCACCCACTGACAAACGCAACATAACAACTAATAAACACTGATGCCAATTTTGCAAACATATCATTTTAGTATTTTTATGCTACCTGACATGCACACAGTAATATGACTTCCTCTCTTGACTTGTGATAGTTCAACTGCAATATATTTATTTTTTTGCAACAAATGCAAAACAGGAAATTATATCAGTGAAACAGGTACAGAATTCTGTTTTTCTTTTTATAACCACAAGAAATCTATCAAAGAGAACAATGCCAATTTCAATGTAGCTGCACATTTCAAACAACCAGACCAAAGTATAGCTAATGTTACATGCGTCTTTTTAACGCCTTTAATTAAATGCCAACAAGAATGCCAAAAGTATGAGTTAAAATATATTTTTTAAATAAATTCACAAGTTTTAGGTTTAAATTGAAATTTAGGCAAACTCAATACAATTTCTGTCTATATCTCTGAAATGAGGTATTACGATTATTTACATTATTCATACTGTTATCCTCATCTTCATTACCATATCCACAACATTTCGGCCGTTGTATGCACTGGCTTTCTTCAGGTGATTCAGGCACATCAACATAAACAAGCTTAGTCTGATGAAGTCCTAGTGGACGAAGCATGTCACAAAAACTTTTCTACTTCATCTAACATCTTCCCTAAAGGAGTTGACATATATATATACGTACGACTCTCCGTTGCGTTGACGTGTGAGGGTCAGGCCGATAAGTCCCCAGGAAACCGACATCCCGACACCGGCACATGAGATTTGTTTATAGTGGTGAAGGCCTTGTGCAGGACCAGCCACACTTTTGGAGGGACGAATACAGAAACCTGGTGCACCGAATGCATGCCACAAGGTTCCCAAACGACCCTCCGCTAGTTATGAATTCAAGTTGTCCTTCTCCTAGACCAGTTGCCATCCAAGGCTATAGAACCCAGTCTGTCCTGCTATTTTACCCATAGCTGGAGGAGATGAAGAAGATACATACCTTTCCCAAGGGTATTAGCACGTAAGTGAATGCAGTGGATTCGACTGGAATTCGAACTCGGCTCTGCGATCCCTCAATCCAAGCCGCTAACCACTGCTCCACCGTGCCTCCTGACATATATATATATATATATATATATATGTGTGTGTGTGTGTGTGTGTAAATATTGATATAATAGGAAAGAACAGTTAGATTAGTGATTCAAAGTTCTTTAGTATTTATGTTTTTACCTAAATTTCAAGTTTAATTTTTAAATTAAAGTTTATGACTTTAGTTTCAGTTTTGAAACAGTAATTTCTGTCACGATAGAATCATATTTTAAAAAAAAATAATTATATATATATATATATATATATATATATATATATATATATATGAATTGGGATGAAATACAGATCAAATATAGATTGGAATCTGATAGAATGATAGGATAAAAAACAAATAAGTAATGTTTATTAATCTAAGATGTTCCACTTTTATTAACGCTTCATCAGAGAATGAAATATGGAAAAAAGGTCTTTTTATTTTTGTGTGGTTTGATTTCCGTTGGTTAAGCAGACTTCATGAGCATAATTTATGTATGTAAGTGCATTATAATCCTAATGACTTTAGCAATCATTTTTTATCAGTTCTCATACTGCAATTTTTGCAGTTATCATTGCTTATTTTTTTTTAGCAGAGCTCATATTGCAATTTTTTTGTTGTTATTATGGTTTTTCTCTGCCACTCCTTATTAGTGGTTTCCCATATTGTATTTATTTCTATGCTTGGTTGGCTCAGGAGAGATTTTGTGGCCTAGCATGTGCTGATTCATAAGTTTACAAATTTTCCAGTGATGTTCTTTGA